>CABFPE010000293.1:580361-599384 GCA_900660155.1 Hofstenia miamia
TCTGTTATTGTGTCAGTGGGTACCCTCACACTGTCTAGCTGTTGATCAGAAATTGATTCTTGATGTCATTCTTCAGTCACAAACCTTAGAGGTGACAGACCCCAACACTCCATCACTACTCACAGTAACCAACATGTGCATGAGTTTCGTGTTTGCGCAGAGTGAACAATTGCTGCATGAGAATCAAACCATATGGTCCAACCTTAAAGCAGATTTCAACCCTGAGTCTGATTGGCCCTGCCTTGATATAGTGAGCCCCTCACAAAGTTACCATTCCTCAGTTGAAAGAACCCTCAGAGACATTAAAGTTTTGTATAATATGCAGGACAAAAAGAACTTCAAGGAACGTCTGTTTGTTGAGAAGAACCTGCTGGACATTTACGCCCAAGGAGCCATCTGGATTCTCACTATTTATTTAATGAAAGAACCATGATTGCAAATACTGATGACACATGAAAAAAGGTTGTTCCTTACCATACACGAATTAGCTGTTTGTCCCTTATCATGGAAAGTAAAGAATTGGTTGCTTTACAAATGCAGTCCTCCTTCCTCCCCTGGCAAAACAAAAAGGCCCATGGACAAATTTGAAAAATATTATGCCTGACTGGTGGGGCAAACAGTGTCACAGGCAAAATGTTGATCATGTTAACCAGCAATCAACTTGGCATTTGTCCTTCAGACATAAATATTTTTTCCAACACAATTAAGAAATATATGTGGGGTGCAACAGCAGAAACTAAATTTGTGATTTTCTATTCAGATAATGCTCCAATGAGCATGAGACGTTTCATAGAGAGATTGCCAGGTTCAACACACCAATTCCTCGATCAGATCACCAAGCATGACATCCCTGGAAAGACTGAAGCTCTATTCTGCTTGCATCAAATGAAATATCCAGAATGTGGTTATGGCCAATTTATCAAATCAGTGCAGCATGTCAACAAAGAGGGGAAGATTATTCCCATTACCATTTTCAATCAGGTGATGTGGAAGATGGAGAAGAAAATAAAGACCTCTAATCTTTTGTGCATCCCACCGCCTAATATTGAGACACCTTTGATACAACCTAAATGGAAGGTAAGGAAACCCAAGAAGAAGGTTGCAGCTCACTTGTCTGACAAGGTTAATTTTGTGAACAGCAACCAGGAAGCACTCAAAGCTAGCTGAACGGCCGATTACAAAGTTGTGAGAGAAAAACTCATCGCAGGAGGAAATCCTGAACACGTCTTTATTGATGGCAAGCTTACTATAACAGACATTTTTATGCGTGGACTACCAGTGCATATGCAACTGCAAGTGATATGAGATAAGATCGCCATGCTACAACCTCGCATGCTGATCCTCGTCCAGGCAGCTGGTGACTTAATATGGGTTAACAATGTCGAAACCATCACTCGGTATTATGATGTCACGAAAAGGATAGAGATCATTTTGATGTTAAGAGCTAATGTGTCTGACCCAGAACAAATGACACTCAATCAAGTTCAGGAATACTGTTCACTGTTTGTTGACCACATGACCACAATGGGGTCTTTGAGGCAGGTGTTTATACACTTCTACCCACATACTGAGATCAGTGCAGAAGACACACACATGTCTGACACCAATGCAATGATGACGTTGATGATTGCCCTCAAGGGTCTTTGATTGTATGAAAGATTTTATGATACATTTATGAGACGGTTAAATAATCTCAGAAGGAACTGCCCTGTTAGTAATAGGATGCCAACAATGAAACTTCTGCGATTAAAAGATGAAGTAGTCACCCAATGAGAAGTACTCATGCAGATCACATGTGAGCCACAATACGCTGAAGTCCAAACGTGGGATGGTGAATTAGCTACAAAGATGATAATTGCTACTCAAAATATCATGCCTGGGCCCGCCCTTCAACTGTTATCTGAGTTGCTTGGGGACTTCTTTTGATTTTAGTATTTATGAATTATTCTGTATTTTTACGTCATTCTGACATCAGCATTTATTTCAATCTCAGGTTGCTATTGTTAATTTGATGTCCCCTTGGTGGTGCTTATTTTTTATTGCTGAAATTGAATTTACAAGGGAAAAGTAATTGATCATGTTGAACTACGTAGACAACTGATTTTGTAAACAAAGGCAGGTAATAACTCAATTCTTGTATAAAACCTGAGAAAACTGTAGAGAACGCTTAATAGATTTTATCTACTCTCAACTGCCGTTTTTACCATTGTATTTTTCTTTGTATTATATCTTGATGAAAACTATTGCTTAAGATCAGCGACAATTTGGGAGTGCTTTCACTAGCATGGGGCGACAAGTTGCTTCTGGAGGTCTTTTGATTATCCAGTCCGAATTGTGGACCCATTAAGTTACGTATACGGATAGGTGTATGGAAATAATAAATCTCTCGTTCGTAGTTCAACACGTACATGCACTTATACAACCTAACACTGTGATGATACCATGCCTTTGGCTAGCACGAATATCTGGCAATTACAGATTATTTAATAGTGAGCTGAGAGATAATAATGAAAATGAGATCTTGTATTTGTCTATGTGAGATAGAAATTAAAAAGTGAGACAGATAGGGTAGCACTAGTCAATAGGTTAAGCACTTTACTTTTGGAGACTTTGCTTCAGCTGGAAGCCATACGAATTGGTCATCTTGGACATTTCCTAAACAAAATAGAAAGATACAATTAGCAGCAATGTACTAATATCACTCTCCAACACTAAAAAGATTTTTGAAAGCAATAACGTGGCCATACTAACAGCGCCAAGCTCTTTTCGTTTCTGCAGTCCATTTTCGTCTATTACCCTTCAGTTCTTTTGCAAATGAGACAAGTCACATGTACATGTGCTTATGTTTAATAGATATATTTGCCATTTAGCATCAGGCTGCAGCATCCAACAAAATTCGGCCAACAGTAATGCAGAAAACTTCCCTTAATTGCATTTTGCCTATGAGAAAGTTTTCTGCATCAATTTTAACAGGTATTTCCTCAATGTTACAATCTAATGCACTTGGATTTCTTAATATACAAAATTGCAATGTGAGACACTATTTGTAAATGATTTTATAGATATTAAATAGACTGATATTTACAAAAATTGGACTTTTTATATTGATAATTTATTTTGATGCGTTATGATAGTCTATTGCATTGGTTAATAGTTTATTTTAAACCTGAGACAATATCCTTTTGCATGAAATCAAGCTCTTTGCTGTGCAGTTGAAATTACCGCCGTTAACATTAAGTATTTAAAAATTAGTTTTAAAATAATTAAAAATTTGTAATTAAGGTATATTCTGTTTTTGATAACATCATAACATTTTCACAAAATTGAATTTTATTATTTTATTAATTTGTTTTTCTGGCAAATATATCCTATAAACATAAATCCATGTTGGTTTACATTTGACTTGTCGCATTTATGAGAAACTTAAGAATAATAGGAGAAAGTGGACTGCATAAATGAATTGGTATGAGACATTATATGGCTTTCATCAATTGTGTAAATTTTTAAATTTGTGTTATACAGTGTAGTTTGTTTTACATGTATTATAGTCATCCTCTTTATTGGTATTGCAGAAGGATATCAGAAGCATAGCCAGGATTTCCTTTCAAGTCAAGAATACATGTAATGGTATCCAAAATCTAAAAGCACCATGGGATAGAAGAGTGTCTCCTCTTTTATTTTTTATTCTACACTTTGACCCAATGCTGTCTTAATCAGACGTGCTGTTGGACAAAGTTTCGGGTCGTAAACGCCTTTGATTCCTTAAACTCTGAATCACTTCATGCATGGATGAGTTCTAAAGTCTATCTGCAAATAAAGAAAAGGGCATTAGTGAGAATTGGAAAACTGTTGTGCAATCCAATTTAAAAGTAAAATACATTTAAATGGCTCATAGTGAACAAATTGATATATTCTATTTCAATGAATGAAAGATTGCCGTTAAGTATTCGAAAATTGACTTGGTGTAAATTTTTTCTATCTAATAAAAATCAAATGTAAAAATTTTAAAAATTGAAGATCAGTCAAATTTAAACATGAATTTTGTTTTAATATGTATATTATTTCGAATATCCAAATGTGTTTAATGTTAATAAATCATTTTCTCTTTTGAGATTTGCAATTTAATTAGAGTGTGTGTATTGTTTTTTTATAAGAAATAATTTAGCATCCAATTACTCGTTGGTTAGCGAAAACATTTCAGCACTCTCCACAAGAAAAATATGAGATCACTTTGGCCCGACTGCAAAAGATGAAGCAGCGTGCAGAATTTAGGTATTTTCTTTGTCAATGTGATCAATCTTATAAATTCTTTTCTTAGTCTACTGGATGAACGAGCACAAAAGCTAGCAATCAGGCGCGGTGATGATTCGCGAATGGAACGGTACTGTGACAAAAACAGAAAAGAAAAAGCTTACCATTAAATAATTCGTTATTATGGCGTTGATTCATAGATATGTAAATTAATATTGTAATAAAATTCTTGTAGTTTGTTTAATTTGAAACGCAAATTTTAATTTCATTAATTCAATTTGTGATGTACATCTTAAACATGGAATTTTAAGGTATAAATGATATATTTTATATTCATAGAGCTTCTTATTGTGGAGAAAAACCTCTCAAGATACAATTTCCTTTCAGATCCATATGATACTTGTATATCTCAATATTTAGAAACTATAACTTTTTTTATATTTGCAAGTGTCTGATTCAACAACCTTGCATATTCATTTGTTGTAAAGAAATTTTTAGTGAAGTCATAACGAATACATGAAATTTGCATACAATACAATTTGAAATCTTCACAATCTAGAATGGTATATCAATTGCACGTAATGCAGTTATAAATAGACAGCATTAATATATCCTATGTTTTAGAAGTATTTAATTTTGTAAATAGGTTATTGTCATCAACCATAATTAAATTAACTAATTGATTTTTACTAATAGGTTTTGTAAAATGTGATTCTGTTTTTTTTCTTATATTTTTGTTAAAATGTATGTATTGCCTATTATGTGTAGAATTCAATTTTAGGTGTGAATAACAATATGATGCAATTTGCTGCAGATCTATGATATTTTCGAATACATAATAGACATAAATTTCACAAGTTCATCTTTTTTAAAGCATTTCAAAGGGCAGTTTTATGAGTTGCAGAAGTAACATGTTTTTCAATTATTTTCCTCATCTTTGCACTACTATCATTATTAATGTTTGAATTTATCGATTCATCACAGCCTAACACCTTGTTCTGCAAAGCTTTTCAATGGTTTTACTTTTGCACACCAAGGACATCCAAGATTTCCCTATCTGCCACAAAGCCATTTGTATTTTTAAAAAAATAGTTCGCATGTTTTACATTCTAACAGGTAGGACAAATTATATCTCGTGGCAACACTGTTCACATTTGAGCATTCGTTGTGGAGCAATCAGATAAAGCAAGGATCAATAAGGAATCAGTAGATGGTGTACAGCATATTGATTTTTCATTACTGCTCGTGAGTGAGGGACAAATATCTTTTACTGGCGTTTCGTTATGCAAATATATTGAAGAACTTAGTGGATCCGTGGGTGTCAGGCGACATTAAGGGTGAGGAAATGAACATCGTAATCTTTTGAAGCCTGCTGGAAGAAATTCGTAGCATTTCGCGTAGGCATACGATCTAAAACAATTTTCCGTGCATTATATGATATTCTAATTTGTTGCATTTTTGTATACATGATAAACTTAGCATGAGAAAGAATTTATCTGAAAGTATATCTCATAATTGATGATACAAACTAATTTTGTAATCATTTGCATTTTTAGGACTAAATTGTTATATTAAATGATATTATTTTTATGTTGCTCAATGTATATTGGGCATTTTCTACTATGAGGAGTAGGACCATTGATACCCTATAGGCAAAGTACTCAAATTTTTGAATTTTTTTAAAATTTTAATATTATAGGCTGATACTTTCTGAATCTTTTTGAAATATAAATGGGAAGTTATTCGCAAAGTTTGGGACTCCCAATCCATTTTCTTAGAAATGGCGACCTGGGTAGGGTATTAAAACAATAGAAAATAAAAACATCAAGTGGTCGATCTTAAATTGCTTACATTTTTTTGATTTTTTGTGTCCAAAGTCAGAATTTTATGCTGAACAAGAGTGTAAAAATATTTTTTATTATCTTGAAAACTAAAAAAGTTGTAGCGTTTTTCCTGTATAAAAAATGATACCGCATAGCATCCTGTTATATCTCAAGAACTACTTGTCCGATTTAAAATTTTTTTAGGTATTTGGAATCCTCATAAAATTTTGAGTTAGATAGTTGTGTTTGGATAGTGTAACTGCTAAATTACACCTCCAGAGCTCAAACAAAGAAGTGAACACAATATAAATTTACAGCCGTTTTCAACTTTCATTTTTTCCAAATCCAAAAAGTAAATCATTAGGCGCTGCTAATATCAAAATTCTAAAGGTGTCTACCCCACCTAATTCTACTAAAATATTGCGAATGAAACAACTCCTGTGTTCGTAGCATCAAAATTGAAAGAGATTTGGGCATTTTAAAATTTTTCAATTTTTTTTAGAAATGTTAAAAAATGTATGTTATTTTTAAAGTGTGAATGTGCAAAATCTATGAAAGCAATCACACTGAAATTTTGTGAGCTAATAAAGTAACTTTGGTTTTATATGAATAATAAATATTGAATAAATATATTTATTATTTTTTAAGAAATCATTTTTTATTTTGTTTAAAAAAATAAAAAAAAATTAAACAGTGTGAAACATGACAAAATTATATTTTTGTTAGTCTTTCATGCTCATTCTAAATATACTCTTGGTTTTTTGATATTATGTTTTTTGGCTGAGTAATACAACTTTTAATTTTTTCAAAAAATATTAGGATGCTGTGTTACCTCATAAGCCTGTAAAAATGTGTAACATAAAAAACACAAAAAATATAGAAAATAAATGCAAAAGAAATTAAAAAGATAGTTTTTTATGAATAAATGTTCCTCTAGAATCGAATAAATTAACTTTCAAGTTGATACAATAAATACTGATTGAGATATTACAGATTTAATTGCAAAATTTAGCCTAAAACGAGATTTTTCATTCAAAAACAAAAACTAAAAAAACAACTGTCTTTAAGCATTATAAATTATGCTAAAATATGTTTTCAAGATTAAATTTTTTATCTAAAAGTGAAAAACAAATTTCATATTGATCCAATAAATATTCACAGAGTAATTCGGGATTTTTTTGTCCTATTGCAATGCTGAAAGTACTTCTATTCAACTTTAAATTGAATTTTACATCTAGAAATGTGAAATATGAATGTCTGATTATTTGTTTTTTGGACTTTCAGTGGGTAAGTTAGGGGAAGTGGGGGATGCCTATGTGGTACGGCACAATATGGCGAGATGCCTATGTGGTATGGCATAATGGGAAGTTGCCTATGGGGTACAACCTGTTTAAAATTTCTGAAAACTATTTTTAAAATTTAATTTTACATCGAATGCATCCATTATAAAGTCGATAGCACCAACATTGACAGAGATATTAACAAGTATATTTTAAAATTCCAATTAAAAAGTTAGCAGTACACTAAAGGAAAATTAAAACGAAAAATATAGTTGGCTATGTCTGAGACTACTTTAAAGAAGTTTTCTAGACGTAGTTTTTAATTTGCAATCGAATAAACTAGGTGCTGAGTGCATACGATAAATATTCAATGAGATATTAACGATTGTTTTCTAATACTTCATTTGAAAAAAGGTCTGGTAAACTGATAAAAAATCATAAACGAAATCAGAGTAGACCACGTCTAATAACAGCTTAAAGTACTTTTTTAGACGTAGTTTTTAATTTGCAATTGAAGGCACTAAGTGCGAAGTCCATACAATCAAAACTCGCTGAGATATTTCTGAATATTTTATATTATATATATATATATATATATTATATATATATATATATATATATATATATATGTAATAAGTTACTAAAAGAAATTTCAAAATAGGCACATAGTAGGCCATGTCTGAGACTACATTAAAGACTATTTCTAAATGTAGTTTTTAATTTGCAATCGAATAAAAGTAGTGCGAATTCCGTAGCACCAATATTAACAGAGATATTAATGATTACTTTGGGTTAACTGATTAAAAATCATAAACGGAAACATAGTAGGCCATGCCTTAGACTACTTTAAACACTATTTCTAGATGTAAATTTTGCATTTTCATGAGTTTAGAAGGGAAGTAACGACTCTAAGCGTGATCAAAGGCATAGTCTACACTAAAATTTTATCTCTTGTTAAAAATTTAATGTCAATGTATCTAGATGTAAAATTTCCAATCGATTGGAAGTAATTTGAAGTCAATCGAATAAATATTGACTGAGATGTTGATGCTTAAAGTTAGTCGGGAAATGAAAAACTTCTAGTCTCATTTTCATGTGTCTAGAAGGGAAATCACGACATATTTTAGAGAATTATCCCAGTTTCCCGATAGGGAAAAAATTTGGTTTTATAGAGGTCAGATCTCGGAGAAAATATTTTTGAAAAATATTTTCTAAAATTTTTTTGAAATATTCAAAAATATTGGCAATATATATTGTCTATATATATTGCAGTGGAATTCAAAGCTTTATTGCAGGTAGAGGAGCAGTACTTTGCAGTAGAATTTAATGTTAAATGGAAGGGTTGCAGCATTTTAGAACGAAATTACTCACAGGGATAAGCTTCAAAGCTTTATTGCATGTAGAGGAGCAGTACTTTGCAGTAGAATTTAATGTTAAATGGAAGGGTTGCAGCATTTTAGAACGAAATTACTCACAGGGATAAGCTTCAAAGCTTTATTGCATGTAGAGGAGCAGTATTTTGCAGTAGAATTTAATGTTAAATGGAAGGGTTGCAGCATTTTGGAACGAAATTACTCACATGGATAACATTCAAAGCTTTATTGCATGTAGAGGAGCAGTATTTTGCTGTAGAATTTAAAGCTGAATTGAAGGGTTGCAGCTAGTATTGTAATGTAACATGTTATTGTGCAGCATCATCCAAAGCAACTAAGCTGCAAACGAAGAGTAACGTCGAATGATTAATAATGATCAGAATTATGATTGTAAAATTTAGTTAATTATCTTAGTTATTTTGTAAGATGCAACTAAGTCACAATATTGCACACTTTAAGAAAATTATGATAGCCGATTAAGTAATTTTTGACCAATTGTAACAAGCGAAATTACGCTTACGTAAGAACAGCCATATTGGCAGAAGATTTATTTGAAATTCAAAATCGGCAGGTACTTTAAAATTTTTAAATAAATAGCTTTGAAATTAGAAAGAAATTTGATGAACAATAAATTCTTCGGAGTTTATTTTATTTTCATTCTACATTTATCTGGTTTGATTATTTAATAAAATGTGCAGCTAGGCAAGTCGTGTCGAGTAGTGGCTGGATTCCATCACGGGATCGATTCGAAGGGTCCTTGTGCCAGTCACGAAACCGCACTTATGTTACGGTTAGGAGTTTTTCGATTCTTGCCTAGTCTGACTATCGATCTATACATGTACGAAATACTTAATGCTTGAAATGACTGGATAGTCGAACCCTAGGAATATATAAATATTCTTAATAGTAGGAGACTCGACTATAATCGACCTAATAAATGACCTCACATGTATTACTATTAAATGTAAGTATAGGAAACTGCAATCGTATTAGTTAAATTATAAAGCCAGTAGTTTTACGGTAATGGCTACCTGAATATTATTTAAATGCAGTTAGTGTCAATGCCCGGTTGCTTTACTTGAACAAATCAACAAACACCTTACAAAAATTGAGTTTAAGTCAGTTACAACTTGACATGAGTGCACGCACTGAGCTAAGGTAAGGTATACATAATTAGTTCCTTTTGAGCTGAGATGGTGCAGTGGATTAAGTCATCGTTCATGAAGGAGAGGAAACGTGTTGTGGAGATTGGCGTCAGGCAGTAGCCCACAGGAGAACTGAAGAGGAAACGTCACATGGCTCCATCACCTAAACAGTGATAGTTATTTGATTAACTTAACTAGTTACACAAAGAGGAAGAATTTGGCGGTTCAATAACTTAGTAACTCCTCACCCGCAATTTACTGAGTGATAATTATTAGCAATAATACACGGCGCAAATAGGCCAGGTGGAGGATGTTACAATTGTATTCCATCTTTTTTGATACACACTGCCATTATTCAACCTTCATGGAGATCTAAACATTGTGAAAAATGTTATGTAAATATTCCACTACTTGATCAAGATCAATATGTCAACAACATTAGTGACCTCATTAAATCAATCAACTTCAATAAGTACAAGCAGTCTAAGATGAAACTCATTAAAGATGATAAAACTAATGCTTCAGAAGTTAATGCCAAACTCACACTGCTAATTGTTATTAGGGGATTTAGATTATATTTTAAGTTTTACTCTTTGTTTACAAGAAAGCTTAATGTAACATCCTCCACCTAGCTTGTTACGCCGTGTCTAATCACTGTTAAGGGATGCTTAGTAAACTGCAGGTGAGGTGTTACCCATTTGTTGATCCATCAAACTTCTCTCTCTTATTAACTAGTTATGTTAATTAAGTAATCGAGTATTAACCATCACTGTTTAGGTGACTGGGCAGTATNTTAAGTCAGTTACAACTTGACTTGAGTGCACGCACTGAGCTAAAGTAAGGTACACATAATTAGTTCCAGTTGAGCTGAGATGGTGCAGTGGATTCAGTCATCATTCGTGAAGGAGGGGAACTGTGTTGTGGAGATCGGCTTTGGGCAGTAGCCCACAGAGGAATTGAAGAGGAGACGTCACACGGCTTCGTCACCTAAACAGTGATAGTCAATATTCAATTAACTTAACTAGTTAACTAAAGAGGAAAAGTTTGGCGGTTCAATAACTTAGTAACTCCTCACCCGCAATTTACTGAGCGATAATTATTAGCAATAATACACGGCGCACATAGGCCAGGTGGAGGATGTTACAATTGTAGTTCGGGGATAACATATTCAATGCTTATTAGCCTGCAGTGATTTGGTTAAAATTGGCCAGAATTAACTCTAAAATGAAGGACATCTAGTTTTGCCAATTATTTCTCTTACTGAGTGATATATTGGCTTCAGAAAGTAAAGCTTTAATGGCATGCAGTGTGATAAAAAATTAAATGATTATTAGTTTGTAAGGATCATTAAGGGATAACCTTTTGAATGGTAGTGATTTAATTAAAATATGTATTCTTATCTACAGTAATGATAATACATTATGGTTACTAAACCAAACTTATTTGTGGTGACATGTCTTAGATATGGGCTGTTTCTCATGATCTATTTGAGTTAGCAAATGTGGTATATGGAGAAGATGAGACAGATGAACCAGTTGCCATAATCCCTAATAAGTGTGTTTAGTTAAACAGTAATGCATTTACAATTACATTTAGAAAGCTTAGACACACACATTTTTCAATCCAATTAGCAGCAAACCTATTGATGTAATTGAGAAAAAAAGGCTGCACAGCAATCTAAAAATGAAATTGAAATGGCAAGCTCACCTGTTGGTGTTCTTTTTGAACCGATTATATGGAGTTCAAGTGCTTCTGAGTCAGAAGCTGAGGAAGAGCAACCCAAAAAGTATATCTTTAGATATGTATTTTAGGTAATCATATCTTTAGAAAAATTAACACATGCTAGAGTCTGTGTTTTCTGTAATAAAATACAGAGAATGTTTCTAGACATGGTAAACTGCACAATCTTCCTGAGGAAGACAGGAAGACAGAAGAGCCTTAACTGCATTATCAGTAAAGGATCATCAAAAAAACAAAAAGAAGTTCTACTTCTGTAAAATCTGCTTACACTGCACCACAAAAAAATTACCAGCCATGAACCAAATTGAGAAGTGGTTATACAAGTTAATAACTTTGTTATTTACCTATGTTAAGTAAAATTTAGGATGCCTGCCTTCGGAAATAAGGCCTTTTAAGGTACCCCACCTCAATTTAAACAGTGAATTGCTAGAGATGCTTGAAACATATTATGGTGATGAACATCAGGTTTATAATGAAACCTATGGTAAAGGCAGTGAGAGATGCAATTCTTGAAAATCCAATTTAAAGCTATATGTAAGAGCCAATATTTTATTGCATTTGGATTGATATGTACATTAATTAATGCAAAATAAATAGATTAGAGGAGATGCATCACTTATTTTTAGTTGATCTATGCATTTAGGAAAACTTCATTTTTGAAGTTGCTGTGGAAACATAATCATTCACAAATATGGATATTGGCAGATCATTTCTGAAGTATGTCACAAGCATGCAGAAGGAAAAAAAATGGTCTAAGGCCTATTTTGGTCTTAAGATGGGCGAGCTCAAGAAATCTCTTGACTTTTGCATTGGCAGAACAACAGAGCAGTGGACCAGTCTAGCTCATAAAGTTGTCAGGAACACAATCACAAGGGTTGAAAGACTGCAGCCAAGCACTCTTGCAGTGGAAAGGGACATTGCTCCCAGTTGCCTTCCCACAATGAGGGAATGCCTTAAGGTATTTATTGTTAGGAAACTACATATTAACATATGTTTAGAATCTCATGGATTACTTTGAATATGCGTGCCAGAATGATAAGTTATTCTTCAAGTGTTTAACTTGTTATTTAATCATACAGAATGGCTGCAGGCCAAATACTCTTTAAAATATCACAGTTGGTATGTGGTTGCATAACAGGCATTGGTCAAAGGAAGACCAAGGGGATTTCCAGAGTATTATTGTCATTCCCAGTGACATCTATGAAATTTTCACTTCAAAAGAAGGAATGTAGACCAAGGAAATTCGATTAAAATTGAAGGACCTCCCAAGGTTTAAGACCTCTGGAACATGTGTTGGGAACCTCAGCAAACATTTTACAATGTATGAAAAGGTCTAGAAAGCAGTAGCAAATATTGATAAGGGAAGACAATTAATTGGGCCTATGAAATTTACATCCCTTTCACATGGAAGGTCAGCTGAATATTTTTGTGAAGTTCTACATATTTTAAGCTTGATGGTAAGCAATATTTTTCTAATTGGTGCATGGAAATTTTATATTGCTGTAGCTTAGTGGTGTATGAATAATGCTATATTTAGGCAATCTGAACTCAATGTTAATTTGCAAAAAATTGGAAACACTATCTGTGCATGCTGAGGCTTCAGTCATGAGAGCTGTACACTACAGACTTGAACACTCTGATAGTACTGCCTGAACCTTTTACCAGAGGCGTGAATTGGTTAAAGAGTCACACATTGCAGCCTCTTTTATATCAAGTAGAATTATTGGCAATGAGGCTGGCCCTTCCTCATTAAATGGTATAGTAATTTCAAATATGAATTGCTGTATGTAATTTAGTACAAGAAACTGAGCACTGTTCACCTGAAGAGGATGATGATGATGATGATGAAGATGAAAATGATGATCCATTTAAGGTTTTTGTTGAAAAATACTTTTGTAACCAATGTGAACAGGACTGGCAGAGCCTTGATTTTGACTCACTTTATAGCTTTTTTGAGCTACAATTGCAAAAAAGAGAGCCAATTAGAAGAGGAGACATAAACATATATTACATTAGGAAGAATGTCTTTTTGGCAAAGGCAGAAAAAATTTGCAATAAAGCCAGGAAAGTGCAAAAATGGCTTGCAGAAAACTATTTTTAGTTTTTTTGTTAATAAATTGTAAATATATTGATTGAATCCTTGATTGCTGAATTTTGAATGCAGTGGAAATGATTGCTGACAGCCAAAGGATTGTTGCATATGAAACTTTGAATGATGTGGAATTAAATGCTTCCCAGCCAAAGGAATGCTTGCTTGTTAAATATTGAATGTTGTGTGAAAGATTGATTATACAGTAAAAGAAACTTTTAATGTAGTATATGTGATGGATTTGTCTGTATGTTCTAGTACCTTTATAAAGATTCATAGTGTTAATTAGCACATTCATTCTTTACAGAATGAAAGTTATGGGTTAAACTCCCATTGAATCTATGCATGCTTTTTACGCTCTTTGATGGAAAATAAAGAAGGGACATGGTTTAAATAGCAAGTGGTGCATGATACACAAGTAAATCAGAAACTTGCAAATGTACTCTAAAAGAGTGTGATGGTTTTACTATCTGACTTAATGTTAGATTTGCAAGATAAGTTACCACAACAACTTCTTTGCCAGTGGAAACTTTTATACTGTGACTTAACATCATTTAACTAGATGATACTGTAGCCTACTCAGTAGACAAGGTAGCCTTCTAGTACAATATTTCTTAACTTTGAGATTGGAAACTAATTTTTGTTAGAGATTGTGTTCCCATTGAATCTATATGAACTGTTATTGAATTAAGCTTACATTGGGAATAAACTTTAATGTTGGATTGTACATTTCATTAGTGGAACTTGAAAACTGTGATTGGCAATCACTTAACTGGGTGCTGCTGTAGGCTGCTGAGTAGCTAAGGTAGCATTCTAGTATGAAATATTTTAACTTAGCAATAGTAAACTACCTTGGAGAATGTGCAAGAAATTCTACCTACTACTCATACCCCAAATTAGTACTCATGGAAAAATAGTACAGACATTTTGAAAGTACATCTGGTTTCAATGCCAAGGATGGCTTTTAATGTTTGTTTAAAACAGCTATCAGACATGGCTTAATGTGTATTTCTTTGTTGATTTTCTACCAGTCACCCCAATGATTCTTTAATTAAAATTTTCAAAAATAATCATTAATGGTAAATAATGGTTCTATTGACTTCATAATGGTTGCATTTGATTGGAAATTAAATTTTACATCTAGATTAGTAGTTTTAAATAATATTAAACAGGCTGTACCACATAGGCACCTCCCCATTATGCCATACCTCATAGGCATCTCCCCATTGTGCCATACTGCATAGGCCAAAAAAATGTTAAGCTGGGTAAGTTAGTGGAAGTGAGTAGATGCCTATGTGGTATGTCACTGTGGGGAGTTTCCTATGTGGTACAGTGGAATGGGGAGTTGCCTTTGGGATAAAGCCTGTTTAAAATTATTTAAAACTACTTTTCTAGATGTAAAATTAAATTTGCAATTGATTGGAAGTGGTTTGAAGTTGATCAGATCAATATTTACTGAGATATTGATGCTTAAAGTTAGTCAGTAATTAAAAAAAGTCTACTCTCATTTTATAATAAGTTCTATTCTCTTCTGTGATTCATCTCAAAATAGCTATTGATTTAAANATACAACAAGCCCAAAACGAGCCTATTTTATGCAAAGCAAGTTTACAGTTCTGCTTGTAAATTTGATTATGGAGATTTTTCTTATTTTTTGCAGTCAGTATGCCTTTCCAATAATCTTGCTTAAAAAATGTTTATTAAATAATAGGAAGAGCTATGTAAAAAATTCTTTGAGGACAATATTTTTAAAAAAATACTGAGCTAAAACGAGCCTCATTCAAAGATTTTATGTGGTGAGCCGAGCCGAACTTACACAAAATTTAAATGAGCCAAGCCAAGCCAAGCTTGGAAATGTTGGATCATTGCCAAGTCTGTATAGACCTATATCTGAGTAAGATAGTCAATATACAGAATAGGTCTAATGTATTTATTTGGGTAAGCTTACCTAATAAGATATTACATACACGGATTGTGAACATTAAATGCTGATTGAGACTTCATAAATAACTCTCGATTGAATGAAATGGACCTTAAGCTTCAGAGCTGTAGGGCCTACCTGTCATATATAGGCCTACTAATTTGTCTATTACAGATGCTGTATCACTAAACAATAATACATAAGGCAGTAAATCTCAGACGAATGACGACTTTTAATCATTATGATGCAATGTTGAAACATAGATTCATCGAAAAACATGCTTAATTGCTCATTTCAGTAGTTGCCCTAAAACACCTACCATCCAAATTCAATGGGCGTTATAAAGGCAAGTTGCTACTTATCAGAAATTGTATTTCATTCGTATAAAAGTTAACTTGCAGTGGTCCTGCGAATTTTGACAATTATCTTAAGTACTGATGCTCCAATAGACACACTATTTACGTTAGGAAAAAGTCAACTGCACTCACCTGGTCTCCATGAAGGAAATGATGGCAGAAAGGTACACCCGTATTTTAAATACTAAAAATAGGTTTAGTGTCACCATATTTGTTTAGGGCGACACACCTTCACTCCATTCAGCATCCTAACAGCACTATGATTAGTGCATACAGTCAACCAATCAGAGTGACGAAAATCCCTCACTAAGTATGAGAATAATAAGTCTGGGCGTTATTAGGGCATGGGAGTTTTTATTCACTAGTACCTTATTTATAAAACTATTTAACAGACTTATCGTAAAGAATCAATTGCTTAATCCACTTAGTCAAATGCTGATTAAGAAGATGTCTGGGTTTCTTTGCCTCAGAGATACACAAATACCCAATCTTGTCTAAATCGGCAGATTCACTCTAAGAAGATGAACCAATCTTTAATAATAGATTATTACATAAATATATTTACAGTACAGTTTTAAAAAAAAATATTGCTTATTCCACTTAAAGTTAATTGATAATTTAGCTAAATTCTTGGGGTGGTTCACCTAATAAAAGATATGCAGGGATTCATTATTAGCAAAATTAGCAGGTTCACTCTAAGAAGATTAAAAAATCTTCAATTTTATATTGTTTTGTAAAGCATTTTTAGGTTGCTAATTTTACACTAATTTTTTTTTCCACTTATAGGCAAAAGCTGATAGATCTGAAGTCAGGGTTGGTTCATCTCTAAAAAGAAACACATGGACCAAATCTTAGCAATAACAATAATATGACTCTAAGAAGACTAAGCAATTCTAACCTAACCTAGCACACATTTTATAACTCAGCTCAAACATGGAATGAATCACTTATTATGGCCTACACCTAATTGCCAACAATTGAAAATATTTTATTTATACTTGCACCTACATATAAAACTATTATAACTTACTCTCACCTATACCCTTATATAGCCATTATTTGAATCCCATTTGAATCAATTATTTAAATTGAGTGATTTAAGTCAACCAACACTGATTCGTGGGTCTTCCATTGAAGGAATTGATTCATGGCATATATAAATTTTTTTTTGCCACATGTAACCACATTGCATTTAGTCCACGTTTCTCAGCCTTGAATAACTAAATGTGCTTCAATTAGAATGAAAATTTCATAATGCTATAACACAATATAATATTCATATTCCATAGGAGCCTATGCGGCCCAGCCCCACTAGATATTCTTATAAAATATGAACTGAAACTCTAAATTAATGATAGGATAATACAAATTTCCATAGTTTGAAATATTTGAGCTTAAATTTACATTTAATATACAGGGTAAGTTAAAAATAACGCCCCATTTTAATAAAATTTATTTTCAGAATGATGAAAAGATTGTCTACTAAAAGTGTTCAAACTGTTAGCTGTTGTGTCTATACACAGTTCCAGTCAAGTAACAACACTTCAATACTAATGGTTCTCATCTGGTTGCTAATGACATCTCGAAGTTCAGGTAGTGTTCGAGGTCTCTTTGAATAAATGAGATCTTAATTCAATAAGGCCTCGTCAGCTTATCCGCAGCAGCTACTCGTTGCTCTCTATTAAGTCACACAGCCATTATAGCAAGGCAAGGTAAAGTGACAAAAAAATTTCATCCTTAACAATATCAATTTTATAGCTGAAGAGAAAGTCTGACCAAACACTGTTCACATTGAAGAATCAATTGGAAGACTAACACGCTTGCTTCCACCTAGTGAGCCTAAAACTTGCATGCACAAGGTCTACTTCCAATTCAACATTGTCACTGACTTTCAAGTCAGATTACTGTGCAAAGATCGGGAATTACTTTTTACTCACCCTGTATAGTTGCAGTTACACATTAATTTAAAAACTGCTACATATGTCTCAACCTCAATATCTATCAAGAAATGCTGGAGCTTGATTTAATCGTCTTATACATAACCATGGAAATCTTGATTTCACATTGCAAAATAAACATAGGTGTACAAATAATACTGTTGGATGAATATAAAATTTTTATGCAAATTTTATACCAGGACAGGTGGCCCCTGTTCCGAAATTTTCCACACTATGCCACTGAGTTGCTGCAAAGAATGCCAAAATTTAATGATACTTATATAACTTGGAATGTTCTTCAATCAAAAAATCTCATATAAGATGCACTATAAGCAAATTTCAACAAGTAAGGATTATCTTATTGTTTGAAACATCTTTAATTCTTAATTCAAAGTACTTTTCAAAATGGTGATTTTTGGATTTGGACATAATAAAATTAATAGGACGGTAATATCATAAGAAACTCAACTGTTTAAATTCTAAAAATCCCAAAATGTTGGATTTAATTCCATCTCTGATGTCATATTTCATGGATTTAAGAATCGCAATCAATAAATTATAGCATATTGAATTTAGGAGCCAATTATGGCAAAAACGTCGAATATTGATGCTGTTATGTACAATGATAGCATTCTTTTGCTTATTTCAGCATCCAACCATATGAAATTGGGAATATGCTTGGCTCTACAGAAGAAATCTTCAAGGACTCCATTATCCACAAAGAGGACCAAACTTATTCAGAGTAAATTTTTGAATATTTCTATATCAACAATATTGTATATATATATATATATATATACATACATATAATCTCGCCTCTGTACGCTTTCAATATTTATATCTGACTCTTTGTATAAAAGTTGCTAAAAACTCGATCTGTGTACACCTTATATCTATATCTGTGTACTTTTTTCAAAAAAATCAAACATTATTTTTTCATTTATTTCTCACTTGTGTGCTTTTTTATAATAAGTATGTATAGAAATGTTATTTTCACGCTATTATCCTAAATGTTGCTTAATCTGGGCATTGTTTAATCCGAATATCTCGGTAGAGCATTGTAATAACTTACTTAAAACATTTATTTTTAAAAAACAAGACTAAAAAA
>CABFPE010000293.1:627245-643644 GCA_900660155.1 Hofstenia miamia
TATAAAAACCAATACAAAAAATATTTAAAAAGCTTTGCAAGAGACACTAAATTTTGTATCCCTCTAGTGGCAAATATTAAGACATCATTCATTCGCAAATATTTTTATTGAAATTATGAAAATCGAAAGCTATGCAATTGCTACATATATCCAAGATACCATAAGGAAACGCTTGCTTGTTAGCCTTAAACAACCTAGTTTCAATTTTAAAAGATAAAACGTTTTTCCAAATTTATGAAGAATTTTCTCAGCTTATTTGCAAATATGAAATTCTCGGGTAATGGGTATGTGTTTTGGGAAACATACTTTAATACATTAAATCTTGATTTCCTAATATTCCGGGCCAAGCATACTTTTGTTCGCATCCAAAAAGAATGAAATTTAAAACAATTACATTCATTCCGACCAAAGTAAACTTTTACTTTGAAGAATGAAATTGTGAACATGCTAAAGCACAAATATAACCAATAGCCTAAAACTCATATGCAATCAAAGTTATGTATGGCTTCTTGAGACTCACTATATGCGGATATGTTAACACTAGAACATTGGATTTACGACAAATTCCGAATAAATTTGAAATGATTAGTTACGACGTTCCGCTTAAATTCCTTCCATGTGAAGGCATTGGCATATATTGTGCCTATATAAACTAATTATGGAGCGGTGAAATCTGCTACTATCAACAGCTTCGCTTTTATTTCGTCAAAAGTGGTTATATCCTTGACAGTATTTATTTCAAAAATTAGAATCATCAGCATTATAGTTCCCTCAGCGGTGCAAAGTTGAAAAAAGATGTAGCAATTTACAAATGTGTCCTGAAAGCCAGAAAATTTGTATAAACCCAAAGAAATGTAAAAGTTGAGTAATACAATACAAAAAGACTTTATTGCTTATTAAGCAAAAAATTTGACAAATTAATTTAAAACAAGAAAACAAATTCAATATTTCTTATAAATCAAATTCTTAGAATTGCCTATATTACAATTACACCCTCAAAAATAAGTACAAATATTAGATGCATATAAATCAATAAATTGTTGTTGAAATAAATCTTTTAATTGCCTTTTACCTATTGAAGATCTATCAAAGAGATCAATATTTGTATTTAAATGGACGAAATTTGCTAATTTAGTAATACGACTAAAAAAGAAATTATATGTTTTACTCTTGTTAATTTTGCACTTGAAAAGCGTTTTATTGTAAAGCCAGAGTTGACCACATGTACAGTCTGCAACTACGTAATGCGAATGTTTATAACAGTGTATAAAGAAAGCATGTATGTGTGTAACTCCTAATAGCATCACATGTATAATTTTTCTGAAAATAAATTTGCTTTATCATGTAAGTTTATATTTCATATACATTTAATGCTAAGTATAACGAATATTTTTCTGTTTTGTATTTTGGATATTATCAAAAACAAATTGAATGTAGGGAATTTTTACAAGTAAAATGCATTTGAAAAAAATGAAATGTAACCCTTTGCATGCAATAAATAAATTCCCAAAATGAATTAAGTTATGTACATAAACTAGCTAAGCAATAGAAATGCATGGGATTTTTTACTGTTCTATTTTAAAACATTGCTATAATGGACATGGTTTTAAGTGAAACAAAAATCCTTAATCCTAGAAATCAAGAATAATCACATTTGTCCAAACATATTTGTTAATTAATTTGCTCAATTTAGTTTTGCGTAAAATCTTTCGTCACTACGTGGCGTCCAATAGAATTTGTCCATTCCCACATGGCAACTAGGCATTGGTGTAGTTAATAAATCCCATATTTGTTCACAATTCAAAGAATACATCAAAATCACTCCTTCAACTTGTTACACAATTATTTCAATTTCTTCGCTATTAAAAAAATACTCCAGATAGTTCAAAAATGATATTTCCCAGTTTTAAGTTCCTGGAATTTCATATATCAGTGTTTAGAATTACAAGTTTTTCTAAAAGATTTTGACACTAAATTTTGTATCCCTCTAGTGGCGAATGTTAAGACATCATTCATTCGCAAATATTTTTATTGAAATTATGAAAATCGAAAACTATGCAATTGCTACATATATCCAAGATACCATAAAGAAACACTTGTTGGTTAACCTTAAACAACCTAGTTTCCGGACCAAACATACATTTGTTCGCTTCCAAAAAGAATGGATTTTAACACAATTACATCTATTGTGACCAAAGTAAACTTTTACTTTGAAAAATAAAATTGTAAACATGCCAAAGCACAAATTTGAAATCACTAAGGTTACGACGTTCAGCTTAAATTCTGGCTATATGAAGGCATTGGCATATATATTGCTTATATAAACTAAGTATACAAATATATATTTATGTATATATACATGTATATATAAATATATAAATATACAAATAAAAAAATATATATACATATAAATATATAAATATTTATATTTATATATATATATATTTATATATTACAATGGACATTAGTAGGCATGTGCAAAAACAATATAAAGTTTTAAATATTATAAGATTTTGGAATTGATTTAGTAAATTATAAAAGTTAAACAGTTTCCGCCGTGAACAGTAATGAATAATCATCGAAATGGCGACTGGCCTTGTTTAATGTACCCACTTAAATAATAACGTATTACGGAAAGTTTGAAAATCAAAACTACTTGAATATTAAAAAACTTTCAATTTGAAATACTTACTATAGGGCCTAGTAGCATATGTTTGGAATTAAGAAATGGACAAGTCACACTGTAGGATTAATAGTTACTGATGTATTACACAGAATATTTATTCTAATGGATTTATGCGCCCTCTAGCGTCAAAAAACCTCTGCAGGTTATAAGTGATGATTCAAAGAAAACTATTTGAAATAAATGAACTCAATTTATAGAGATGCTTTTTGCTATAATTCCATCCAATTATAGAGGAAGTTTTCATAGACGTCATTTAACTATATTGAAGTCAGCTTTGCATAACTCCCACAATAAGTTAATTTTTGTTTTACATTGGATTTGTCCAACTACCACATTAATAAATATATTTGTTTCGCATATATACAGTCCAATTTTAAATGCACACGTAAAGCTATCTAATTAAAGAATTCATAATCAGAACAATGTAATTCCATCATCTTCTGTAAAATCTATCCATTTATCTAATAAGGACAACCCAGTAGATAAATTACAATGTAGTTGTTTTTGTACATATGCACGGCCGAATTAAGATGGGGGCAAATTAGGCTATAAGTGCTTCAGTGTCCACTTTTTGAGGGCCCCCAAACTTAAGAAAATATTAAATGAATCAACCTCGAAAAAGTTAAAAATCACTTGAATTATCGAATCACCGCGAAAACAAATGTAGCATTGTTCATTTTGTGCTTTCGATAAATTATACTCCAGTAATTGGTTTAGGTGAATTACCTAGCACATGAAATACCTCGTATTCGGGTCAGTTACATCATTGGTTATAAATGAGACACTATTACGAAAATGAGCAATTTTTATATCCTTTCCGAAATTTGATCATTGCTTTTGTTGTTCATATCAAATTGTGAGATTAATTGAATTTGCATAAATTCAAGTTTCGCTGGAAAGTTATGATAGCTTGCGCTTAGCCAAGGAGTTCTATAATAAACAGGAGAGGAAAGATAAATAGTTGTTGTTTTCATTGAAGGCCTAGAACAAGCATTGATAATTCCACTGCCTTCCGCATGAATGTGCACCAATGTCGCATTGTAAGCCAATGAGAATTATATTCGAAAGGGGTTTTGCATTGCGTTGTACGCGTAATTAGTGCATTAGTGTAACCTTCTTGCATTACGCTTGCTATTAGCATGCCAAATAAGTGCTCTGTATATGGTTGCAGGACGAATTATAGAAACGAAGGAAAAGCATCTGTATACAAATTTAGGAAGACACATCCGTTGGTGAAATGCTTGCCGAATTCCCACACTTCACTTCCAAATCTAGTATTTATCTGTAGAAAACATTGGCCACAAGAAATAAACTGCTGGACATTAAAAGGACGATATAAAATACCAAATGTACCGCCTACGATTTTTAATGAAACTATTCCTTCATCGTGTCTGCCATCTATTACAAAGAAGCGTGGTTCTGAATCTATTTCAAAATTGAACAAATCGCGTACTTTTAACTCAGATGATTTATGCAAATTTAAAGAAATTGATAAAATTTCTAGTATTTCTGACTTGTGTTCTGGAATTGAATCCCACTTGGATGGATATATTGTTTATTCAAAGAGTGCTTGTACTCTAACTCTGTTACGATTGTGTGGAGAAGGCATTACAAAAACAACATGTGTCTTCATTGAATTTTTTGTTAAAGATCAAAGTTCCATTTGTTATTTAGCAGCTTCACATTCTGTTCCTAAGCACATTAGCTACCTTTCTAAGAATATATCTTCTTGGTCATAATTGGAAGAACTACTAACAGCTTTGCGGCGCTTTTGTTGTTGTGAAAGCACTCGTCTTCAAAGTTTGTCTTATAATATTCATCGTCTAATTGATGAAGTACCTGACTTAAAATACAATGAAAAGTTTGTTATGCTTCAAGAACAAATTGACAAGAACATCACTTCTACATACTCTCCACTTCTTTTGCAACTTGGACTTGAGTTCTTTGGTTACTTGAAGCAAAGAAGCTATGAACAGATTAGACAATACATGTTCTTACCTTCAGCTAAAACTCTAAAGAATATAATAAATAGTGTTGATCAAAACATTGATAATTTAATCAACATACATTTACGGAGTGTTGAGCCATCTATGAAATACTGTATATTAGTAATTGAAGTTGTTGTTAAACCTTCTTTGCGATTTCGTGGCACACATTTGTATGGTTATAGTGTGGATCAACCACACCTACTTGCAAGATCAATTCTATCTTTCATGGTCAAATTTCTTAGAGGAGGACCGAAATTTATTCTTGCTATGTATCCAATACATACCAACTCATCGAAATTCCAACATGAGAAGCTATGTGTTATTGCAAATACTTTGTATTCAAAAGGAGTAATTGTTCTAGGCTCAATAATGGACAATTTGTCTGTGAACCGTAGGTGCATTGACATGTTTCAAAATGGTGAATCTTGGTTGGAGCGAAGTTATTGCATTGATAATGTCAGTCATAAGTGGTTCTTTCTTATTGATCCTGTGCATCTCCTTAAATCATTAAGGAATAATTGGGTGAGTCAAAAGCTACAACTTATCAATTTTAAGATCGATGAAAAATCTTATTGTGCAAAGTGGAGTGTAGTAAAAAAACGTTTTTCAATTGGACAATGAATCTGGTAATATTTTAAAATTAACAAATTTAACAAAGAACTCGGTTGTGCATCATCAATGGAAAAACAAAAAGTATCATTGGCTCTAAAGGTTTTTTCTGATAAAACAATCGCGGCAGTGAAAACATTTTTTCCAAATGAAGTTGGGACAATTTTGTTCTTAGAGCTTGTTACAAATTGGTTCAAAATTTTGAATGTAAAAACGTTGGCTAAAGGCTTACATAAAAGTGATTCATATCAAATGCCGGTTACTCAGAATGAAAGATCAAATCTTGAGTATCTTGAAAAGGCTGCTTGTATATTTGAAAGCGGAAACAAAAGGATTGGTGGCCGTGGAAACAAAAGGATTGGTGGTCTAACACCAGAGACAAAGAAATCAGTGGTTGCTACAACTCGAACAATTATCAAATTAGCAACACATATCTTAGATGCTTTAGGATGGCAATTTGTATTGCTTGGCTTTTTTTCTAGTGACTGTCTTGAGGGTAGTTTTGGACATTTCAGGATGTTAAATCGAAGCAATTATTATATGGCAGTTGAACAAGTTTATCATTCATTTAAACTCATAAGCTTCATGAAGCTTCATATGAAACTTATTTCCTCTGATATTTCTTCGACAACAGGCAGCTTATGTGATTTATGTGAATCCAATGTAAATGAAGAAGACTTGATTATAATTGATAATTTGACAGAAGTAGATATGTCTACAGAGATCGAATATAATATTTGCTTTTATGTCGGTGGCTACTTGGTACATAAATATCCACACCTTAATTCAGGCAAGGAATTGGATTATGTTGAAGATTCCTTTATTAAAAATCTTTCTCGAGGTGGGCTAACGTTTCCAAACGAAAACCTGTATTTAGCTGTTCTTTATAGTCAGAGATTTATTCAAAGATCATCAAACTTAAAATGTAAAAAATATCTAATGCGTGTGGTTTCTGTTATAACTGATACATATTTTTTAAGTGATTCCAGTGAATATCTCAGTGCTTTAGTCAACACTCTATTGAAAGCTATTGCTACGTCGTCTTGTGCGAAAACTCCCGAATTTTCAAAGAAATTGGCAAAATATTGTTAATTTTTTACGATTTGTATTTTTAGTGAAATTTCGTTTAATATCAAGACAATGTTTATACTGTTTTGTTATATCATATTTGTTGAGTTGTTACTTTAACCTAAAATAAAAGATTAGTCCAGTTGGGCCTTCAATGATATTTATAATATACTTTGTTTCCAGTCCTGTTTATTAAAGGAGTCCTTGCTTGGAACTCTATCTCCAATTCTGGGCAAGTAATCCCTTAACTCATAACGTTGATGTACATCACAAATGTCTATTTTATATTCAAATGTTATGTTTTTATCTCTTATCGTCTTTTAGAAAATTGAGTTTGAAAATTTGATTTTTGTGCCATTTTTTGTCGCTAGGTATATATCTATAGCCAAAACTGAATTAAAATAAATTTATTATCGACCTAATGCAAAAAGACTTATATGATGTTTCTGATTACCGGGTTGCTTTTCAATTGTTTGTATTATCCAGCTATCTTTATTAAATTCGTTACATAGTGCAACGACCTAGTATAACATCACTGCAGCGAATGATGTCTTCATTAGACAAAATTGATGACTTAGGTTTTCTTAATACATTAAATTTTTTAATAAATCCTGTATTTAATGGCCAAATATTATCATAAATAAATATAATTTAGAAAACATTGTTAGTCTTAACAGTTGTGCCTTCGTTCAAATTTTAATAACGGCACTGTTATGACCTGACTCTTGTTTACTTTGGCTTAACTCCTTTGCAGCAACAATTTAATTAAATTTACCTACCCCCTATTGTGAAATTCTTAGATCATGAAGCGATTTGATGGAGTAAATTTCAAGGGTTGTTGTCTTAAGGTATTTCTTCTCAGTTTACATACCTTTATTTTTAAAACAAAATTCTAATTTAAATTGCTTCTCTTTTCCTGACACATATCCTGAGCAGCGATTTCCTTAACAGGGAAGTTAAGCACTAGTTCTGTAAGTGAAGGATTCAAACATTGATTTCATTGTCAAAAACCGGTCAATAGTTTAAAACATACCAAACAATTAGCTTCACTTGCAATTTTTTCCGAATACGAGCCCAAAGATAAAGAATTATTAAAAGTGGCATAACCGATAAGCATTACATGAAATACTGTAAATGACTTAATAAACATGCATCACAATTACAAACCATTATTTCTGATTTGTTTAAATACATTTTCCAAAGTGTTGAGCGAACTACTTATGAGCCAAAATAAACTTTGTTTTGATTAATAATGTACGAGAATATAAAGCATCGTTTCTTATACAATTACTTAGAATTTTGAAATTAGACTGAAAGTAAAGCATTTAAATAAACACACCCAAACATTTTCAATGAAGCAAAATAAAATTTTTTTCTGATTTATTACTTCATAAAATAATGTATACGATCTTACAAATGTTATACTTCAAGATGCCGGGGGTCTGCTTCCAACACTGAAAACGTACTTAGAGCTCACCTGTTTACCAACAGGAGGAAGTATTTCTCTTAAATAGGAAGAAATGCTAACATATTTTGTAAATTCATCACTTGAAAAAAATCTTCTCATTGCTTTCTGATGAAATAGGAATATTGAAAGTGAGCAAAATAAATGAATTAAATGAAGCTAAAGCACAATCTTCCTGTATGCTAAATCTGTAACACAGCTGCCCGTAGGGTTCATTGTTCTATTCTTCCATTGGAAAACATTCTTGTTGAACTAAGATCTTCGCACGTGGATATCTAAAAAACAATTGCAACTCTTTCAAAATCTAAATTTATATTTACCAGGAGTACATTATAACCAGTGCTGGATTAAGGCCTTGCTGGCCCTAAGGCACATTATTGGATTTATCGACAAAAAGATTGAAATTTAACAACTTTATCAAAGTTACTTTGTGCGCTTTTTCAAATACAAAAAAAATAACTAGTCGCAAATCAATTCAAAAAACAAAGATGTACAGGGAAGGAAATTTATAGTCCTCTCTACCATGATGGAGAACATAGTACAATGCTAGGCTAATAGTTTGAGGGTAAGATTAGGTTTAGGCTAGATTTATTTCGATAATGTTATCTCTGGTGAAGGAAATTAAAAGTGAACTTGACAGAAACTGTCAATGACTAATTATGTGTAATTAAATTACCTAACTTTTGACGATTAACAGAAAATCGGGAGTTCATTTGTCGAAAATTATTCATCATTATCCACAAAGCTAGTAATATTTCTGGTTATTTCTCGCATTATTCGTTATTGGTCGTAGCTCGTTAACGCCACATTTTCAATTGTGTATCGTATTTTTATTATGTTACGACATTGTAATCGGAATTTCCAACAAAAACCCTCTAAGCCACTCATACATTTCGGATGAAATACATATTACATAGGATTGCAAAATTGGTACAGACAGCTTTTCAGAATTTTCAGAGATGGTACCAAGCTCTGAAAAATTCGATGTTGGTTTCTGCAGTTCCATAGCGGATTGACATCACACTTAGGTAAGAGCAATTCAAGCACAATCTTAAATATCTATTGATAAAAATCAACGGCGAATTGTACTTGGCTTTGCAGTATCTTTATGTAGAGTTAATGACGCTAGTGAGCGTGACGTATATCACATACAATAGAACACAAGCGTTACGAAAAGCAAGATTTTTACCATGGCTCAAATACCTCAAAATCTGAATTATAACACAAAGTACACTTTGGGAATTGTTGCCGTATGCTTCATCTAAACAAAAGTGATGATATATATTTAATTAAATGTACTTCTCAAACTACTACAAAAAAGAATTCTCTACGACGATTGAAAACGTTTACAAGAATGTTACCGATGCTACTAATATTAAGGGCAAAATACGTGAAATTTGTGAAAATGTATTTCCATATTTTATTTTGTTTCTAGCAATTCTAGCTATATATTGGATGCCTGAGTTTTTTGCAGGGATTATTTTACTCTGCTTTAAAAAAGTTTTCATTGTAAAATACTAGCATCATGTAGTCTCTTCATGAACATTTTGTTAAGGAATTGTGGTTATAAGGTATTATTTGTTAAACATTTATCAACAGAATTAAGTTACTTGACTTGGATGTAATGTCATATATGCATGATCTAAGTTTATATTAAAACCCTGTATATGAGTGCATGTGTAGACATACTTTGCGAATTTTTTAAATGAATTTCATTTATATTGTTCATGGAATATTTTGAAGCCAAATATATGCTTCTTTTCTCCACCAATAAATCAGTGATATTTCAAAACACCTTACTGATAAAAAGCATAACATTATTAGCCTTCATTAACTAAATGGACCAGTATCGCAAAATTAGGTAAAGATTATATTGTTATAGAATCCTTTTTTGCATTTGTTCTAATTGTATTATCTAAATTTATATACATTTTATAACATTATGACTATTATTATATATTAAATATATGAACACATAGAAGTAGATGTTCGCTGCAATATCGATAAAATACAAAGTGGGCGGTGATGAAGCAATATATCACCTTTAGTGAAAATAGATTTCTAAATTACTAGTACAAATATAATGAAACATATTTGAAAAGTCATTTGAATGAAAATATTGGAATAGTTTAAGGGTGCGTAGAATGGCAAATTTATGAAAAAATTGTAGGATTGACATCCATTAGTATTCAAGGAATTTGATTTATTTTGCATCATTGATGGTGACACTGAATGGCACACAAGCTTAACAATATGCTGAATCACTCATCACAATGTTGGAGTATATTTCGAACTACTCTGAAAGTTCTTTTGTTTCAACAATGCCAGATAACATTTATGATTTGGTTTTCACTCATGTCAATGGATTGTTGCTTTTAAGTGACGATTTAATCTCAGCATCTCAGATTCTTACTTTCAAAATAAATCCTTCAAAAGTTTATTGCAACACAAAGCTATTTCAAATGCATGCTTACTGAAATGCTTTAAGTTGAAGGAGTTTGCCTTACAGTCTACAAAGGAATTTGATCATAGTATTTCATTGACATTATGATTAAATACAAAAATACGCATCAGCTTTATTTCCTATTGCAATAAACCTCAGGTCATCAAGTGAAAAGGTTTCTGTTAAAATTTATTATGCGCTCTTGTTTTGCTGCAATGATTTTCAATTGATGCAGATACGAATGTTTAAAAACCACTATTCGCATATCTCCTCAGATTCGTGGACTCAGATTTGAAAATCGTTTGACAGAAAACGTAAAGGATAGACCTCTCCTGATCTTGGCATCAAATTGCCTCAATTATTGTATGTGTTTAAAGAACTGAGGAATGATCAAAGCTAACAGCCAGTTTTGACGTGTATTACGAAATATTAATTATAAGAACTTTGTATTTTAAAATTCCTGGTGATCTTTATGAACTAGTTTTTTACTCAATTCATTGAATGTTTCGTATTTAAGTGCCAATTAATTTTCAGTGGGCGTTAGCGTGGTTCAATATTATTTGATCCGAAATTACATTATAAATAGCTCCCATAAATCTACATTTATCATCTCAAATTTTTTGGCTGTATTTACTTCCAATTCAGGAATTCAACATATAGTAATATATACAATGCTAAAAAGTTTCAACTCTCGAACAGTTCTTGTGGAATAATTCAATGAATAGACTTTTCAAATTCGATTATGTTTGAAGCTAAGTTTGCAGTCTAACCCTGGAGTTTAGGTTGAAGTTTAATCCTGATTTGCAAATTACAATGACAGGAAATATCAAATCAACTAAATCTGGACTCAAATGTACAACAGGGGTACAATTTATGAGCTAGCTTCCATTGAACACAAAAACATTTATTCTTGAATTCATCATGTCAATGTATGGCACGTTGAATTTTAAGTGTCAATTTACAATCAGCTTGTCAGATTCCATTTGCATCGAAAATATTTCCAACGAAATTCGATTTCCATTGAAGCACAAAAGACTGATTTCTGTTGCAAATATCTTCAAACTGATTAATGGTAAAAAATGTTTAAATTCCAATTATGGAGTCTATCTACGATTTCGTATTGTAAAGGAAGCCATAACATCTAAACTGGCTACCCGAAAGAAAGTTGTTAAATTTCAATTATCAGTCAGCTGCAACAGTTGTTTATATGCGTTACCAATGTAGAAACGGATTATTCACTTCTTGACTATCTTAGCGTTTTGCACCAACAAGAACTAATCCGAATTTATTGTGTAGAATGCGATTTGCATTTAAATTTACCAGATCCTTCTTTGGGAATTTCCATCGCAGAACCAATAGTAATAACCTAATATCAACTCAGTGTGAAAAAATGGAAGTGGTAGTTATGTATTGCGTAGCATATCCAAACGTTTGAATGTCATTGTTCTTGTAGATGTAAATCATTAGAAGAACGTTTTACTGTTCACGCTCCTTATTTGTATGCGTGTAACCGCTGTGGTTTGGTTGCTCCCTCAAATCAAAGAAAAGTGAGGAATTGATCTTACGTATTACAGTAGCTACATCATTAACAATTTCATCAATGTAGGGGAAACTGCATTTTTCTCATCACCGAAGTCAGATAAAAGACTTTATATTGTCGTGCTCAGTAAAATATTTTCAACAAATTTCAAAAGATGAATCAGGAAAGATTCTGTTATAGATTTCAAATAGTGAAAACTTTTTGTAAAATGAATTTTTTCCTAGTTTTGTTCACATTTGTAATGGTTAAGTGTCGAAGCAAATATAATAGCGAAAGGACTGGTAGAAAGCAATACTTCAATCATAACAAACATTTACTATACCCCAACTAGTTTTTCTTTCAGTCAGCAAGGTGAAGGCCCATTATTTTTAGTAGCTCCTAGATGTATATAATATATTCTCATGCTACTCTTTAAATGAGGTGAAATTTCAGGTTTAATGTTTGGGGCATTCTACTACAGATTTCAATTCAGAATTAAAGCAATTTACGTTATTTTATTAAGAATAACTAAAACTAGAAACTTACATGTTTGATTGCTGCACGTGCTTAGAAGTTTTGAAAGAATAAATTTATCAGCTACCACACTTCTGAATTGGAGAATTAATCTTTTCAGGAACACGTAAACAAAGGACAAACAGAAAACAATGAAGACCGTCAATTAGATGCAGTGGACAGAACTGAGCGCGTCATAAAACGTTTGTGATGTATAAAGCATTTGTATTAAACAACTGTCAACATAAACTAGTAACTGGTAAATGTCATTGTTTAAAATGTGCTTAGAATATTGACAATTTTGTTGATTTTGTACATATTGCTTTATCTAAATATTTGCATCTCTTTGAAGGCATTAAAGTATTAAAATATATTCAAATTTTTAAATTTTGTTAAATTGTTAGTTTTCATTAATATGGAGTAAAAAGGTATGTTAGAAATGCCTTAAATACAAGAATTATATTTTAAATCAGCACTAATGATTTGAAGTAAATTTTAGTAAACTGCTGTTAAATTTTTATAGGAAATTAATTAGAAATATACCTAGGTTTCAAGAAGAATAACAAATAGTTTTGCTATACAAATATATAAACGGAAAAAAATGTTTATGATTAACTAAATTCACGATGCATTGAAAAAAATTAAGAACTTCTCAAGATTTTATAAGGTAGAAAGCTTTTCAATTTCATGGCAATGTCTTTCGTACACATACTACTTAAGTAACCACATTAGGGAAACCCTTAAATTCATTGAAACTGAACACACTGAATCATCTCATGCTATTTAAAATAGAAAATTTATTGAAAAAATTAAAGAAAATTATTGGTTTATTGATAATTTGATGAAAATTTGTAGATTATAGTTTTGTTGATAGAAATATATTCTGTCTGCAATGAAATTATCTTTTTTATTAATTAACATTTTAAGTTAAATTTAATGAACTATAGTTTGCATTGTACAATCATTTGAAAAGCGCTTACACAATCGCAAGTTTTCGATACTTGATAAGAGATAACATGCCCATGCCCCTCCAATCATAAGAATAATTGGTAAAAAATTCTGATGTTTCAAACGAACTGAAGAAAGTTATTTGTTTTTGACAATAAGATTTTTAATGAGAAAAACCATTCCAAATTATGTAAGTTAATGATTTTAATGATTTGTTGAAGCATTTTAGAAAAATATATGTCAACCATAAAACTACAGTTCCTAAGAAATAATAGTGCATTAAGAATGACACTACATGATTCTAAATATACAAATAACATATTATTCTATGTACCGTTAGACCACATTTGTAGTTCATATGAAACACGTTTAATGCAAAAAGGAATTGGTAAGTAAAGTTACGAAGCTTTTGCCTCCACAATGTTGANATGAGAAAAACTATTCCAAATTATGTAAATTAATGATTTTAATGATTTGTTGAAGGATTTTAGAAAAATATATGTCAACCATAAAACTACAGTTCCTAAGAAATAATAGTGCATTAAGAATGACACTACAAAACCATTGAAAGAAGACTAACATATTAAACAGTTATCACGTCAGTGCTCCTGTCATGGTTACCATGTAGAATCGTGGGCTGGTAGGGTAACTGAACTAGAAACTTAATTGACTCTGCAGAAGGTTTAAATAGTGTTCACAATTCAGCCACGATTCCAAGAAATAGAATAACATAGAACTTATGACTTATAGATGTAACATTGGTAATTCATCCAAGTAACTAACTACTTTAGGTAATGTCCAAGATGACCAATTCGTATGGCTTCCAGCCGAAGCCAAGTCTCCAAAAGTAAAGTGCTTAACCTATGGACTGGTGCTACCCTATCTGTCTCACTTTTTAATTTCTATCTCACATAGACAAATACAAGATCTCATTTTCATTATTATCTCTCAGCTCACTATTAAATAATCTGTAATTGCCAGACATTTGTGCTAGCCAACAGCATGGTATCATCATAGTGTTAGGTTGTATAAGTGCATGTACATGTTGAACCATGAATGAGAGATTTATTATTTCCATACACCCATCCGTATACGTAACTTAATGGATCTATTAAGCATTCTCTACAGTTTTCTCAGGTTTTATACAAGAATTGAGTTATTACCTGCCTTTGTTTACAAAATCAGTTGTCTACATAGTTCAACATGATCAATTACTTTTCCCTTGTAAATTCAATTTGAGCAATCAAAATAAGCACCACTGAGGGGACATCAAATTAACAATAGCAACCTGAGATTGAAATAAATGGTGATGTCAGAATGACGTAAAAATAAAGAATAATTCATAAATAATAAAATCAAAAGAATTCCCCGAGTGACTCTACATTAAGAATATAGATTAATGCCATGAATAATGAACTAGGAAAGCATTTATATATTGGAAATATATTAGAATTTTTCAATACAGATAGATTTCAACAATACAGAATTCTGAAATTTCACATAGATGTGCAACCTTATAATATTCATAATGACGAGGTTCATAACCATCAGGAATTTCTTTAAGTTTTGCAGTTCCTAAATTAAATGAGGATAAATTACCATCAGTAAATATTTGAATAATACCATAACAAATATTGATGTAGGTAACACCCAATAATGTAGGAATCCCTGTCAATGCACAAAAACTCAGGGTTATTATCAAATTACTTGAAAACGCATTTAACATGTATTAATTGCAAGAGTAACAAACACAATTTCTAAAATATACTGTAGAATCTTGACAACCTTCCAACTAGTAAACTTAAGTGTAATTTAGGAGCTACTTCGAATATTTCCTATTTTTACCAAGTAAGGTAGGTGACAGATTCCGAATTCCATCTCTATTCTTTTGTTCTTAATTGTAGTTACTTAACTTTTTAGCATAATATCTAAGCAACAACTATAATTGACACTAGAAGTAACAACAGTAATTTAGGTTCAAGACAGGAGATGGTTGGTACAAAGTACAGGGTTACGCACCCGACCTGAGGCACAACACAAAGAGGAATTGAAGAACTACGATGTAACTATAATCTCCAACGAACACTTTTGCATCAAAAGAAACACCAATCGCCACCATGAGGACTCAGTGCATGAAATGTTGTGTGATAATGAAACTGTGACAATGTGTGGATAACCTATTAATTTAGTGTGTTGATTGTTCTTGTTATTAAGGATGTTGTAAAATAAAGGAGATTCGCAACCTGAATGCATTAGCTTATTATCATGCCTTACATTTAATAATCCTACAGATAAATATATATATGCTAATACCCTATCGTACATGTGAACAATCAAAGTGGTCAGCATAAACATAGGAATTAGGTCCGTAGGTCGACTATGAATTAAATACAATGTAATACCATTGACAAACTTCCAATACAAGCAGAATGTAAATTCTCCTACGAGGGCTAATGTAAATATAATAAGGTAATAAAATGAACAATGACTGATAGGAAAGCTATAATGGAGAAAAACCCCTATCATTACACCTAACTTATGAGCACATTGGGCAGACCAACAGCTACCAGCCACAGCACAGCCTTGGGATTGGCACTAGCAAATCATCATTGTTTAATGTGCCTATCACACAGCTTTTTGAATAGCAATAAACAATTCATTGCTAAGTGCTCAGCTGTTACAAATTATCTCCCTTTAAACAAAGTCGTGGACCACTGCCTCGAATACCCTAGTGCTCGAACATTTTTAGCTTTCCATTTAATTAATAAAGAAACCTGACAAAAAGAACACGAAGTAAATCTGATAAATTTCGGCCATCCACAAAATATAATATTGCACAGCTTTTATACTAAAATTTGTTTAAACACTCAAATATTTGGCTAGTACCTGTTATTGCTGAGTTGTTGACAATTTATTAATCCTTGATTATCTTTCGTCTGCTGCCTTGCACACGTCAGCATTAATTAGTGTTTTGCGAGTTTGCCTTCTTACCAATTGTCAAATATCCTTTTGTACTGCCAATTAATTAATAGAAAAATTACTGCTTATAAATTTTACAAATAATTAACTAATCATAATCATGTGTTTTTACAATTAATATTTATATCAAAATTCAGTCTTCTTTCTTTCCTTTGTTTCTCTTAATTTGACCACACATGAT
>CABFPE010000293.1:655683-667247 GCA_900660155.1 Hofstenia miamia
CCTCTCTCCTCCTCCACACGTTTTAAAAATCCTAAGCATGCCTTTGTAAAAGAACTAGTAGTTTTCATTCTGCTTAATAATTTAGACTTTTCGGCATTGTTAATAACAGGGTGTGACATAAAATTTAGTTGACTAAATTTTTTTCACTGATTTCAGTCAATTTTGGGACGAGAATTACGAATTTGAATGTCATTTTACACACAAAACCGTACTTTTTGAGTAATTCGTATTCTGAATTATAGAAAGCCTGCATATCATTACGTTGTTCAGTTAATGTCGAGCATTATGTACGCATTGGACCATTGAGATTATACCTTCTCTGCTATTCTTTTCTAACAATAATTCATTAAACAACATTATTCATGTCTTCTCTGCAAATAACAGCTGCTTATAAATTCATTCTGTTACATTTGTTAATGTTATATTATGAAAATCAACCCATTAAAAATACAGGGTTGATCCAAACGAAATATTCCGAAGCATATTAAATGTTTTTGTGTATTGGATCTTGACAGCCCAAGTAATATATTCTAGCTGCAATACTATGTTAGAATCCTGGCTCGTTGAAGATCACCAATCTTTGTCATTTTCTGTTCCTTATGTTTTTGCATGAATTGAGAAACCAGAATAGCGACAGTTAATTTTTGTGAACCTGTACCTTACAGAATCTGTTATTATTTGTCTTTGAAGAGGTAATTTTCTCGTATATCCTGCTATCAACTCATCTTGTGAACCTGTACCTTACAGCATTTATCTTCAATACTTAAATGTCCTGATATTAAAGTACGCATGTCTAACCTACAAAAAAAATTTCAAGAAACAGGTGAACAAGTGTGATAGTGGATTTTCTAACACAAATTCTCAAGATTTTTATTATTCTTAACAGGATGTGAATTCATTAATTGCAATGCTAAATCTTAGTATGCAACAAACTTTAATTTTCTTTGCTAAATTGAGGAAGTAAGATATTGTTAGTGATGATGTCTACTAAAACTCATTTTCTGAAATGTCAATTGAATGTTTTTCTTGAAAATTTTGGCTGTTTAGTGATAAAAATGGCAAAATTCCACCAACTACTCAAGAAACTTTTTATATGAATGGTTTTATCTAAAACATGGAAATATGCAGATTTGGGAGTATAATTTGGCCTCATATAGCTTCTGTGGGTTCAGAACAATGAAAGCAATCTATTTATTAGTAATTTGATCACTAAAGAAATGCTTGCTGAAAACTAAGAGTCTTGATAATATCTCAATTAGAGCAATTAGAAAATGATTCAATTTAGACTATATTTTGGCCTCATGGGCTTTGGATGAACTGAAAACATCTGCTTACATTAAAATCAAGATACAATTAGATGTCCATAGGCAATTATAAAATTCATTTGATGATTTTTTGAATCTCAGTTTTAATACAATTTCCGATTTTTATATCCAATCATCTATTTAGGCCATAAACTTAATTTCATAATATTTCTTAAAGTATTGTTTTACTGTAAAAATGACATCTAATTCGTTTTTAGCAATATGAAATTGACCAGAAACACCGAAAAAATTTACTCAACTAAGAAAAAAATATTGTTTATCAGTGCAATTATTGTTTCTGCGATTTGTGTATTTGATGTTCTTGTAAATATATTAATATTTTCTGATCTCTCTATCTTTCTTGATGTATATATGTATAAACTTCTGATCTAAAGTGTCCCGAAAAATGCTCATTAATAAAATGTCGCTTAGTTTCTCTGATATAAGAATATTTACATTGTTCACAATCATATTTATATGCAATTGAAGAAACTAGACATTATTTAATAGTATCTTTGTTCGGGAAAATATCTTGAGTCTTTAAAGAGTACAATATTCGTTTTGTCACTGATTTTTTAAGTCTTTTATTAATGGTCGAAACATTTGATTTAAGTTTTTTATTGTTTGAATCAATGTATGGTAGTTTCCAATAAATAAGTTTCAGTACGTCTCTTACTTCATGTTCTTCTTTGTAAAATGGTGTTGAGCTCATTGTTTTATCAATGTACTTTTAAATAATTTTATGTGAGTAACAATTTGTCTCCAAGATTTCATAAATAATTTATCGAAAGAATTGTACTTTCATAATCAAATGATATTTTTATTTTTCGATAAATTCAGCACTTAATTGTGTTGATTTTATATCTAGAATCTAAAGAGAGATGGTTTATATCCTCTTTCACTCTTAGTTATTGTTATATCCAGAAAATTTAATTGGTAACAGTTTTTTTTCAGCAGTGAACTTCAATTCTTCAACGCGTCCATTAATATGTTGTAAGAAATTATCAACATCATTAGATCATTCAAAAACAACAAAAATATTGATGGTAGCATACAGATTTCACTATTCTTAAGTTTTCGAATGTTGCTTCAACAATGTCCATTGCAAAGCAAGCCATTGGTGGTTCCAAGGGTGATCCCATAGCCTTCAATCTGTACTATTGTTGAATGTGAATTTTACATTTAAACAGGAAATAATTAACCATTTTCTGAGGACATTGTGTGAAATTGGAATTTGATCTTCTGGTATTAATGAAAGAATATGTTCAATTGTCTTTTTTACTGGGAAGTTTGTGAATAATGACTTCACATCTTAGCGTGCCATGATTTTTAATTTATGCTTATTAATTTTAAAAACACCTTGTAATTTTTCTAAAAATTCAAATGTATCTTTTAATATAAATCTCTTGGTTATACATTTTTTCAATAGCTTATCCAACCACTGTGATAAACTAAAGGTTGCTGAATTTACCATAGATATGCGAAAGGGAAAGGGCGGACTTAAGGATTCTTATGTATTATTGGTTCACATCTAGTACTTCGAAAGAGTTCTTTGTTCTTCACCATATTTAGCAACATTTTGTTAAGCAGTTCATCATAAAGGAAATTATTTTTCTTTCCTCGCATGTTACTAACAATTTTCTTAAACTTGGTTTTATTTTATTATTCATTTTCTCTATATATTTACAACGATCTATTACTAACACTATTATTACCTTTATCAAACCTTGATACATAAATAGATTCATCTTTTGACAGCTGTTTAATTGAATTAACAAGAGTTTTAATTTTCTTTGAGGATCTTGGTTGGTTCAGATAAAAATTAAAAGTTTTTTTAATTTTTTGTTTCAGTACTTTTCAACATTTTCACTTGGTTTTTCCGAATCTACTAATGATTGCTACATCACTTCTATATATATATATATATATATATATATATATATATATATATACAGGAATTTTTAAACCTTTTCACTATTGTATATGTATACTGTCCATCATCCCTGTACTAAAATTTCACTCTACCAAATTGACGTAATCGGCTACGCACGTACTTCAGTTCAACAAAGTAAGCCTTGCTCTTACGTCAACATTGTAAAATTTGCAAGCACGTTAGATTAGTGGAAAAATCGAAGTGTTAGGAATATAGATTAATGCCATGAATAATGAACTATATATATATATATTGGAAATATATTAGAATTTTTCAATACAGATAGATTTCGACTACAGAAATCTGAAATTTCACATAGATGTGCAACCTTATAATATTCATAATGACGAGGTTCATAACCATCAGGAATTTCTTTAAGTTCTGCAGTTCCTAAATTAAATGAGGATACATTGCCATCAGTAAATATTTGAATAATACCATAACAAATATTGATGTAGGTAACACCCAATAATGTAGGAATCCCTGTCAATGCACAAAAAAATGCCTAGAGTAATGGTAAATACTAAAAAAATCAGAAGATATTACAATTGATCTCTTAAACTTCTGTTCCTGCCTTGACCCAATTGAAATTGTGAACATATGAGAACCATCTGCCATATATCGACGCTGCGCTAAATGTACATTTATTACAACAAAAGGAAGCAAACATACTTGGCCAAAGAATATCTTTCCCAAGGATTGCAATTCTCTTTAGAATCATCTTACTTTAGGAAACTAAAGCTACAAAATTTAATGAGCAAAACCTCATGTGAAAATATATTTAAATTTTTTAATTTTTAACATTTATTCTTATAATTCTAGACTATATCATTTACTTAGCTAATTAAAATATAGAAATGAAACAATCCATTTAGACTTGCTTTACGTGTACTATAGATATTCTAAAATTATCTACATATATATCGACTGAAAATAATGTTTTATTTTAATGAAATTGTTGCAAAATCATTAAGTGGCATGAGAACAATCGCATTGATGCCACTATTTCTATAGTTGATTTCTTCCGTGATAATTTCAACAATCCAAAAAAGAAATACTTCTAGACTTGATTTAATAAAATAAAAACTACATAAATATATCTTTATATCTTATAATTTTCTAATAGATTTTTTTGCTTCTAGTTTTGTATGATATCGTGTATAAATATATAACGTGTGCTACGAATTAATGTAAAGTTATTGGTCTATATCGATTACTTTTTAAACTTTTAATGCATTGTATTGCATTTCTCAAATTTTTACTCTACTTTAGTGTTTATTTTGTCCGTGTGCACCATATTCTATACCTTCGCCTAGTAGTCTAAGTTGCACTTGTCGTATATGGGGTTTAGTTGGTTTATCTTTTAATTATCTAATTTGCACTCGCAGGGTTCATGAAATAAATATGTAGATGCGAAGGCTTTAGTTTCCTATTTAAGCTTTCTACATATTTCTATTTAATTGAAGCCATTTTCAAGTTGTCAGCTCTAATAATGTACATTGACACTTCTCAAAAGCAACATTAATAATGACTATACTACACTGCAACACACAATTTATTTCTTTAAACAATTTACAAGACAAAATAAAAACTAAACAAAATCGCAAGGCTTGAAGGGAAAAATATTTGAAGGATGGAATCAACACATCTCCTATGGTAGTGCATTATAAAGAAGTCATATTTTTCAAAATATAATATACATACAACGAAACGAAGTCATTATCCTTATAAACGTACATCTCAAAAGATGAATGATCAAAATGGATTTTACCCAGACTTGGAATTAAATTACAAAAATTGAATAGTAAAATAATATGTATCCATTTATGCCTTTTGCAAACAGCGAATGCCTGTCAGTTTGACTTTGAACTGTTCTGTAAGCTAAATAAAGTTATACTATACTAAATTCCTGAATAAGTATTCATTAAATAGAACCAATCAACTAATTTTACAATTAAAGTTAAATACTATTTGTCAAATATGTTGTCGATTTATTATTTGACAAATATTGTTTGACTTATATTGTGTTAGCTGCTTAAGTTCAGTAGAGTCGAAGAGTACGCCATTTTATGAGAATTATTTAAAGAAAATTTTCAAGAATGTGATGATTGCAATTGTAAATTTATATGAGCTTATAATAATTCAAATTGCTAATCTCTTTAAAAGTGATAAGATCGATACTTAGAAATCGTACGAAAACAATCGCATATTTATGTACGAAGGGATTTTAAAAACAGAGAATATTAATAACAAACTTTTTTCATTTTCCCCCAACTGCAAGTGTATCATCTTGATATCGGCTCATGTCATAATGACTATGTTAGTAAAGATTATACATTTCTGTGTCAATGAGCCACTGATAGCATAATGATTTTTAACCTAGAGAATTTATTCTTGTTCCAAGTCAAAAGATATTGATTACATCACTGTCAAAACTACCATGAGTGATGGAACTTTATCTGTAAATGATTTTGGATTGGACATATGGTCACATGTCGCAATTTATGCTGATTTCTTCATATCAATAGCAGATTGCTTAAATGAAATTACTCCTTTCACAAAATGATGCTGCTTAATTCTTTTTCTATTTTTCAAATAAGTTCTCCTATATTACTTCTATGGCATTGTGCATGTCGTTTATTTTTCATCTCCAGCCACATTGTCAAGAATCAACTTAAACTTATTTTTAGATATAACTCAGACACCGTTTTTTAAATAAACTATCCTTCCATGACTTTTTTTTTAACTTGTTCTACGACTTTTCACGTAAAAATTATGCAGATAGGGTAAAGCTGGTATTTCTTGAGTTTCAAAAATTGCAATTTTGTATGTAAAGGCTATAAATTGAAACCAAAGCATAATTTTCAATGCAAAATTATAATTAAATGTTTTCTATGTTTTATTTGCATTACAGGCCTTTCTCTTAATTCATATTTAGTCGGGGTTACTCAAACAATCGACAGGTTGATAAGTGGGTATATCCACGATTCACCTAGAAGTATGTCACAAAGGCCGGTTTGATCGGGAGAAACCTCTGGCGCGCAGAGTGCTGATCTGTGTTGAATCTGACCAGCAGAGTGAAGCCGAATACCGAACTTCAGCTGAGAGGATTGCGCCTCTCCCGTTTTGGTCAACCAAGGCTACTAAGGTGTTAACTAAGAGTGCGCCTGCTGGCTGCTAATAGATCCGTAAAAAGTAGTTTTGGAGCAGTATTTACTAAAATGGAAAGCAATCTAGCTAATCGAAGCCTCGCACAACTCCATAATAGATGGGAAGATGTTGGATCATAACTGGCTCCTATAGAGATTTGAAAATTATATTGGAGTGCGGACGTTTTCTCTGAAATGCAAGGCATCTCGTGGTTATGGGCTTCGTTTAAAGGGCATGCGGATCATAGCTACCTGTGAAACAGCAAAGCTGTCTGACAAGAAAGGCCAGAAACAGAGTTATCCCTGCATGACTGCCCCATGAGACGCACTCACGGTCTGGCACCATTAGCAGTCTTGCTAACAGACCTACCACTGCGTCTGTCTACCATAAGAACTGAAAACAGACAGGTTTATCGACCGTTGCCGTCCCCACTTGCACAAAGTACGAATGGTGGCACCTTCTACCCTGATGTTTTACGTCCTTTGTAGGTGCGGGACTCTGTACAGCGACGCACCCGTCGAGTGTTAGCTCAGCGCCATCCGTCTGGATCGGCTTTTTCCTTTCCTAATGTCTGGTTAGCTTCTACGGGAACCACCGCGAGGAGGTACTCTTCATATTTAGTAATCTTTCTAACATTTTGTGTCAATGAGAAATTAAGAAAATTTGATACGTAACCTAATTAATATACACCTAATTTGCATATTAATTATCCAATCACAAAATTGTACCGCAAAATATTCCTGTCATCAAAGTATCCCCACCCCAAATTTGGTGTTGATCAGATGTACCGTTTCCGAGTTCTTGGGGTGGTGGTTGGGCAAATCGCTCTCCTCAGGAATAACTGTTATAAAAAAGCCCATGTAAAATAGGGTTAAATAATTCCAATCAATCTATAACACCAATAACAGCGGTCGTCTTTTTTTATATTGTTTTTATTGCAGAAGACTTTGTAACATCAGTTTATTTTAAAGAGATTGTTTGTTAATATTTCTTTTTGTTAAAAACGCAATACCTATATTTCTAATAAATCAATAGTCTAGTAACACTACAATTACAAATAATGTCTTTATGAAATAACTCGAGTTTAATTAAATTTATTTTTTAGAAAATGCTTACTCGACAACGAAGACGCCACAAAAGCGTTGACTATGAAACTCTTAATAGTCAGGAGTTAAAGTAAGAAATATGTTTTATTTGATAATTTACTGAAATTTTCTGAGTTTATTGATGCACACATTGTTCAAATATTTGATTGATGAAAATTAGGAGCATAAATTATCTTTGCAATTTATTACAGTAATGCATGAATGCAGTGAATTTGGTTTAAAATATTCAACTAATACAAATTAGAAGTCAGTAACGTATTTCATGTTCCAAAATTTATTGAGTGATACACATTAGGCTTTTATTGTCCAAAATTTTTATGAACCACGATTTTGATTAGTTTTTGGGAGTAAATTTTTGTAAATCGGAATTTAGTAAATAAGATGAAGAATACATCACTATAGAAGTCTTAAGTTAAAATTTAATTTTCAGTGTTATCGAAATAGTGAATTATAATTTATTGAGTGAATTTCTTTTAAAACATTCGTTATTTTGCATTGAATTTTTCTCAAATTCACAGTAATTTGGGGTTGTTTTTATGGTATTCACTTTTAGTTTTGATCGAAGAGCTATAGTTATGAGCAGAATGGAATACCCTTCACAAATGTCAGTCAACAATACTTCGTACGTATATTTTCTATTTCAATTAAATTTCATTGCGGGAAATGCTAATGCGCACTACACACGATTAAAGTTATTTCTAAGTAAACTTTCATTTACTAAGTTTTCTAGCTTACTTTTGTCTATTTTACTGCAATTTTACAATACTTATCTTATATCGGTAATATATTTTCCAATAGATTCAGTTTTCATGAGTTTATCGGATAAAAAATAAGAATGTAGTCAATTGTCTAAGGTATGTTTGAGAAGTAGGAATTTATTGATGGATTTGTCTTTCTCATTACATGTAAGCTTCTACATTTCCTGATAAGATAGTATAATAAATCAAGAGAGATTAAGCTGTTTTGGTTCATTTCTACAATGTTTAACATTGATAGATGCCAGACAAATAATAAAAGAAACAAATGTCGATACTTTCCAACTATATAACTCTAAGTATGTGAATTTTTATTTATTATTTATAATAATGCTGAATATATTAATAAATAAAGCTATTGAAGTCACAATATGCATTTACATGTTTTATATCATACAGGGTTGGCATTTAACACTATGTAAAACAAATGTTTTTTTGCAGTGTTTTTTAAATGTTTTTTCAAAATTATTTAGGAAAGTTTGGAAAATAATTTTTGAGTTTCATCATAATTTTCATACCTTGAACTGGGTATGTTTAAAAGCAAAAAACGCTGTTTTAAACGCCAACCCTGATATCATAGTTGTTTACAAAATCATTTGGGATTTGATAGCGTTAGTAATTTAAAATTTTACCAATATATTTTTACCAAAGTTTCTAATATTACTGTCGAGAAGAGCTAAAAAACATTTGCTAAGGGTCTCATAGATTTGTTGTTATCCATTCATCGACGGAATGCTTTTTTTCCCCGAGTTGGATGCATGTAAACAATTCCTCTTGTGAAAGCACCTATAATTCTGTTTAAGGAATGCTTATAGATGCAGTATGTATATAAAATAGTAATATACAAAATCAAATGCCATTTCAGCATTGAATTACAAATATTGTCTTTTATTTGCCCTAATCGCAGATTTATTAACCCTGTCGGAACGCCATCACGCCAATCACTGCCTATAACAAATTCGTATTTCTTGGAAATCACAATTTTAGTTTTTCTTTTATTCAAATTTGTTTCTAAAGAAAAACTTCTTCAACCTTGTATTATTTGATAGTTAACTCTCCACACTTAGTACTCTTTCAACTTTTTAAATTTTACACTTTTTTTAAAATTGTAACTAAAACATTTTTTCAATACACATCACATGCATTTCAATCAGTTTTCATTGTTCACTTATTGCTGTTCATTAATAAAATTGTAAAATTCAGAATCAGATTCTTGATTTTGGGTAATTGATTCATCCGAGGTGTGATCTGTTGTACCTGCTATTTTGTGTAGTTGTGACACGCTTTCCTTTTACATCGGTCCTCATTAGATACATTTTTCGATGCCTGCAACCTACTCCTGTAAGCAAAGGAATTCTACGTCTTTCACAGTTAATGGAACTTTGTTTCCTAATATCCAGCATTCTTTTCAATCCTGAAACCGTCAAGAAATTTCTTATTTTGAGGACTTGAATTTTAGTAGCTTTCAACTTTTGATTTTAGTAGCTTTCAACTGTTGAGTTAAGAGGTCTTTTCTCCATTTTATATCTTTCAAGCAACAAAAAGTTAAAGACGCGGGGCATCTGAAATTATACAATTTCCAAAATAGATATAGTGAAAAGTTTGGAAAAATCTTGCTTTAGTCAACCTTGTGCTCATATAAAAATTCAATACGCATGTAATTACACTTACTCTAAGCAAATGAGGATGTTTCCCACTTAGTGTTTAATACTGCCAGATCATGAAATTTTGGGTAAAATATCTACTTTGCCTGACAAATATCAAATTCTGTGCATTCTCAATTCACTTCAAATTACCATAAATATTCTGGTAAAATTAGTTTTTGGACATAAAAGTATGCCAAAATAAGAAAATAAATAGATAAATAAATTACTAAGACCATGAAAATATCCAAAGACACAATCGAAATATAAAAAATTTCCGCACGTTTCATTAAAAAAATTTGAAATACTAACTTTCTTATTCAAACTAGTTGTGTCGTAATTATTCTTGCTTTCGAAATCAAAATTTAGCAGTTTATCTGGTTATGTGTATATATTTTTGACTTAATTTGTTTAGAACTGGTTTGCAGAAAAATGACTCTTTGGATAGTAAAAATGAAAGTATTTTTCACACAGCTTCAAGTGCGGAAATTCCAAATGATACATTTCACTCTGTAAATTCTAGATTTCTTAGTCCAACAGATAAAACCCCAACACGCAGCTCTCGTTCACCAAAATGTGCAACACCGTTGTCTCGGAAATCTTCACTCGATCAAATGATTAATGATCCGTTTACTAGTTTTCGCACAACTATTGATTCGTAAGCATAAATTTTAATTGTAAAATTTCTACTCTTAAGTCTGTATATGTCTCTTTTTAATTTTATACTTGATATATGGTCACCACTAGATATCTCGAAAGTAGCCAACTATTAATTATGACATGTTTTAAATTTATATCCGCAATTTGCCGTCCAGAGATTTACGTCTTTTTTGAATAATTCGTTTTAAGAAATAAATATGTATATTAATAAATATATATATATATATATATATTATGAAGAAACAACGAAAATTTTAATTAAGAGTACTTTCGGTACTTACTGTACCATCGTCAGTCAAAAAATTATTTGGTGGTAAAATATAAATTTACAAATCATTAATTAATTAAACTAAAACAAGTGAAGAGTTTGATGACATTTAGTATTTAAATTAGGTTTCTCTTCCTTAATATAAATTGATTCTGCGATCTTGGTGCATTTGTGTTTCATTAAAATATTAAAGTCAGATGTTGATGCTTTATGTATTTTTGAGTGCATATAAATTTCGGATTGTAAGTGTCCATAGAGATGTTCTTGAATTGTAATCTGCAATTAGAAGCAGCCATTTTGTGTAATGTGAAATTGTACTTCCATCACAAGGCACAAGCAATTCGCTAGGTCTCAGATCTATTTTGAAACATTCAAAAATATTTTATAAAGTAATTGTTTGTTTGATTTCCAATACAACGCGCTTTGTTAGGCTTCATCTTTAGTATTTGCTTACAATCTACTGAACTGCATACTACACTTTTGCAACACTTTTATAAGTTATTATCTTATCAAAATGATTTTTTGTTGACAGCAATGTGTAAAACCCATTGTATTGTTTATCCATTTTATTATTCTAAATTTAGCCCTAAACAAACAGGTAAAAATGCCAATAACGCACTGAATCGGCCACCCTCCTTTATTTCTTAAGAAATTGCCAGTCAGATAGCACTAGGACGGTTGTTTGGGCTTAGGGCATTTCATTCATAAATTGTGCTAATTAGGTATATATATATATATATATATA
>CABFPE010000293.1:697328-719230 GCA_900660155.1 Hofstenia miamia
CTTTTTCTTATAATGTTGATGTTTTTTCAATAAATTGTTTGGAAAAGGCAAAAGCTAATTGGGCTTTTCTACCCAGATTATTTCATCGTGATAGCAGTCTAAAGTGTTACTTAAGAAAAGCTCCTTTGTTGAGTGAAACAGCAGTTAATCCTAATCAGAACAAGCTCAGTGTTAAGTTGGCCTTGGCTATTTTTGATATAAGAAATGCTACAGCCTTAGTACAATATTTTAATGAATCGTCAGACGGCTCAACTACTGCGGAATTTATTAAGATAATCTACGTATGGTGGAGTATAGTTAATTCAAAATCTGCAATTCACCCCCAACGAATATCAAGAGGGATTGCAGAAGATAGTGATAACTACAATTACCTTTTGTATTTCGCGAAATGGGTTTCTAGATGGAAAGATTCTCACTTGCCAGGTTTAACAAGTCAAACTTTTACTGCTTTAGGCTATGTATACAGAAACCAAGCATTTTTACATTTTTCAATTTAATTAAAAAAACGTAATGGCTCTCAAAATAAAATTTAGTTTGTGTGAATAGGTGCAAAATAGAAAAGGGGGTGGGCCAATTTATCCAAATCACTCTTGAATCTGCTCTTGTACTTCAATTTTACCAACGCCCTGTGTACAATTGGGGATCATGCTTTAACTAAGCAAATTATTCTACCTTAAAAATAAAATCTACAATCATGCAAAAATGCGTGTGTACATTTGAGACCCAAGCCTACTTGACAAGTTTTTTAGAAAATTAAACTAAAATGTGTAATTCAATTAGACGTAACAAAAATACAAATCGGATAATTGTATGCACAGTTCGGTTATTTGAACGAGAAAACTTTAAATGATTTATAGGCGCTATGCTTTCTGAGAAACTACTAAAAAACTACTTTAGTCATTGGATTACAGTCAACTCCGCTTAATTCGTATCTCCGGGGAATGCCGATTTTTATACGGATTTATTGAAATACGAGTAAGGTTACTCTCCAAAGTGGTTTTAAAATCCTTATTTTAATGATTTTAACGATATTTACAGCTAATTTATTAGTTCAATCAAGTACATAGGAGAATTTAAACTCCAATCATTACATTTACATGAGATACTAAATGATATCTGGACAAGGCATGCCAACCAATGGCGTTCAAGCTATTTTGTAAATGGACCCGCGTACGGATTAACCCACTGTTTTACTATAAAATTAATACAAATGTACCGAAAATTCAGTACGGATTAAGTAAAAATACGAGTTATTTCTACGAGTAAAATGAAATATTTATTAAAGGTGTGAACTGGAAAAATACGGACTTGAGAACATTTACGAGTAAAGCCGAGTTGACTGCATTTGCATTTTATACAAAGTAAATTTAGATACGAATAAAGGTTGTTAATGGGAACTCATATTGCAAAAACTAAACATATTTTGAAATACACCTTTCTGTTGTAAAAGACCCTATTTTAATTTTAATATAATTCAATTGAAATATATTTATGTTAAACAATTCTACTTGGTCATATTTAATGTTATTTCGAAACTTGTTTGAATGATAACAAAGTCGTATTATTGAATCAAATTATATATTCTAGTTTCTAATTTATTCAAATGCATCAATTAACAACAAAGTACCTTTCTGATTTACAAGCCATTTAAAGTGTAGCAATCTTCCATGCTGATTCAATGGCTAAAATTTCTACATCCACTAGGCTGAAAGTTTGTAAAATGATTAGAATTATAGAGCTTGGAAACATTCGTGCTTTCAGGGAATACATACAGAGAATAAATATAGAAATCTATGTACTTGAATCAATTTCCTTGTTCTCTTGTACTGTTATGCTATCAGCAATATATATTTTGTTATGCTTATCAGTTAAAGTAGGCCCTGTATCGTCTGCCATTTTGAAGGACAAGGCAAATGTCATGTAAACATAAATGCCCATTGGTCAAATTTGATCACGTGACCATGGTCACGTGACATATTGTGGACATGTGCCTTTCTTCCCCATGCTAACCTGGACTTGTGCCTTTTTTCCAAAGTATACCATTACTTTATAGTAAGATTACAGCGTGACGTAAGCCGTTTTTGACTCTATGCTATTATAGTATTAATATTTGATGTATGCTCTATGCCATCAGGGGCATAACTATAAAAATCAGATTTTGTGACATGTGCCCCTTTTCCCCTGTGGTCTTCATATATATATATATATATATATATATATACCGTAGGGGAAAAATACTTGAAACAACTAAAAAATATTTAGAAAACCGCATATATATTGCATAAAGTGTATAATATTTGACATTAATGAGTAAAAAATGATATTGTATGTACAACACCTACATATAATAAAAATAGAATGGATAACAATGCTTTTCACTAAAAAACAGTGTAAATCAATATTTAGTATTTCCACCCTTTGCCGCAATGACTGCCATGATTCTGTTTAGCATGGATTCAATTACTGCTTTGATTGTGCTATGCACATCCTCGTCGCGATTCCATATCATCTGCAGTCGATTGGTGATTGTAATGCGTCTTATCTTTGCCTTAATAATCCCCCAAATGTTTTCGATGGGATTAAGATCCGGGGAATTTCCCGGCCAATCTAACACTCGAATATTAAGCTCCTTGAGGCGATCAGAGCATCGTTTTGCCATATGGCATGGTGCCTTGTCATGCATGAGTAGACCCTGGTCCATTTCAAACCATTCAGCCATCTGTGGATATATCTATTGTTGATTACTGACAAGTATTGTTCAGTGTTCATGTAACCCTCACAGATGTGAAGCTTTCCAGCGCCTTTGTGACTAATGCAGCCCCACACCATTACTTTGGCTGGATGCCTTACTGTTGGAGAAACAGGAACAGGATGTCCAGGCACTGTCCATTGTCGTGATGAAGAATTACGGCATTCAAAGCTAGATTCATCCGTGAATGCAACCTCAGAAAATAATGGAAAATGTTCTGGATTAGGCTACAATATGTTTAAGCCTATATTTAATATTAAATAGAACTGAGGGGTTTATACAACCTTACTTAAGACGAAATAACAATAAAAATCACATACATACTTGTTTCCAGTGATTTACACTCCATTCTTCATGCGCTTTTGCAAATCGAAATCTTGCTGCTTTTATTCTTACATTCAAGGGGGCACTCTCCTGGGTACAACAGCTCTTGAACTAAGCTCATGGAGTCTATTACGCACAGTCCTGACTGTCACCATAATTCCACGGATCTCCAACTCCAATTGAATGTTGCTTGCCGTTGATTGAGGGTTCTTTTGTAAATGTCTGATCATTAAGCGGTCCTCACGCAAGGTTTTGGCTCTATGGCGGCCAGAGTTAACTCTCCGTGTTTCTAGTCCCTCATCATTTTGAAGCCTTCTGTTGATTCTACATACTGTTGCCATGCTTGATCCTGTTCGTTTTGCAATTTCCCCGCATTGAATATCTTCTTTCACGCAATAAAACTGATATTTCAGTTCTTTTTTCAATACTTGTATCTTGACCAGGCATAACTTGATTTTGTAAGCGCATATGATTCACATAAATTTAGTATATGTCTAAATAAAAGCATTTCGTAAAAGTATAATTCACATAAATGCATTTTTTATCAATTTATAGTCTCGCCATTTTATTTACATAATGTAATTACATATATCCGCGGGTTACATGTATTCAAGTAATCATTTCTAAAATAGAAAAAAATTATATTAATGTATATACAAATGCATATGATATCAATATGAAGTTAATTTTTTAGTCATTCATTACTCAGATATTAGAGCATATGTATACATAAAACAAACATGCCTGTAAGGCTTTATATGTCTAGTGAGTAATCAATTTCCAAAAATAATGTATCGTTTCAAGTGTTTTTTCCCCTAATTTATATATATATTCTACATTGAAGAATATAAAATTAACTTAACTTGAACATAAGCAGAAATTGTTTTGCGACCATAAAGAGCATCTGCAACATTTATTTTTCCACGCTCAGTACTAATATTTACAACTGTCTGAAGTAGTTCATGAAGCCCAACATTTTCTAATAAATTAAACGAATAATGTCCTAGCACACAGTACTTAAGCTCCCGCACCTTTTATCTTCATGCTGTGGTCAGCATTTAAACGAGACTTTTTTGCAATCACCTATCATAGCAAAATCATATTTTCATGTCCCTTAATCAATTATTATAATTGATTACATTTTTATTTTACCATATACATAACACAAATATCATTTACATGTACATGTATATGAATATCATTTAAGTACAAACTACATTGGAATATATAAGAACACCCAATATATTCAGCCTTAACCCAAATTTAGTATAGAAATTCTCAACCCGACCCAACGAATGGATAATACGAGAGAAAATAGGTGCTAAGCCCTGCTGTATTCGAATTAACCTCTTATATTTAACGATGTCAGGGGTGAATCTAGGAATTTTCAAACGGATGGGCGGCTTTATATATTTTTGAATTTAGAAAAGATTATTTTAAGCTGACTAAAATACAAAGGGAACAAAAACTATAGAACTGAACACTTAGACCGCTGAAGCTGAAGGATAAGTCAAACGCCAGGTTTCACTAGAAAGTCTGTCAAAAACTTAATTTTTATCTAGAAAAAAGAAACTGTAAATATGGGAAAAATTTTAATTAAATATAAAAGCAATAAATTGATAAGTGATAACTGCGACTCAATAAAAATGTCAATTTTTATTGATAAAATTTAATTCTAGACATGTCTTCAGACCCAAATCGTTTCACTCTATGGCTATACTTTACAGTATAGGTTATTTAGCAAATACAAAAATTACTGGTACTAGCAGAATACTACTAGAACTAGATGGTATGAAATTCATCGAAAAAGGCAATTTCTTAAAATTTTAGTTACAAACATTTATTTTACATTTAGTGTAAATTTTTATTGAATTTGAAACATTAGATTGGATAGCACATCTTATATAAAAAGCAAAGTAAATTCATTAATGGACTATGACTGTGTAAATAGTTATAATAATCACTAACCTGGTGAAGATTAAACTGCGAATTGCGGCGTTATTGTCAATCAACGGACTCTAGTTTATAAACAAACTGTTACCATGGCAACTATACTAATGACGTCAGAGAACATGTCAAGACTTCTTACGTCATTCTGATGACGTACTTTGTTATTATTATGATTTCCATGATTTCTAAAATATTCATTGCGCATTTTAATTTTCACTGCTTCTTCAGATAGTATGACTCTGTCATTGCAACATGTGCCATTATTAATCATCTGCTGATTTATTATAATTGTTATAATTTTTGGCAATCTTTTTATTTGTGTTACAGTATTTTTAGTCTTGTTACTATGGCACGTCGTGGTGGTTTTTCTTTTTTCAATTTAATAGATATTGCAGGTNNNTATTGCATCGAATCGCCGTAATTTGACAAAGCCAATAGCTTCATCACCATAGTTCTTGCGAGAAGCTGTTTTGGCCTTCGTATTGGAAACGCCCGGAATGTTGAATCCAGCACAGTTGGTGAAAAATTGTGCCACCATCAAATCAGATACAAGTGGTAAATTGGAAGAAATAGCGTTAACAAAATTCATCTTAAGATTTAATTCAATGCGACAAGCGAACACTTTAAAAAGCTAATGAGTGTCAGAAGAAAGTTAATATATTTCTGCGAATTTTAAAGGTAGTGACATCATCCGTCAAGAAAGAGACAGTGAATTTCTGCAAAATTTAGCAAAAAATATTTAAATTTAAATTTTACTGAAAATCCCCCATTATATATTATTTTATAATTTTTAAGTCAGATAAATTCTAAATCGGACTGAAATCTACGTACAGGCTACAAAGTTAACTTTGAAAATTTCATTCACAAAGTCGGACGGATGGAAATTGTTTTGCAAATCTCTCTGGACGTCGACCTAAGAATGTAGAATAATTCTTTCTACACATTACTGTATGAATCTAATAAATTAAAATATTTAGAGCTTCCTGGTCCCCCTCTTTCTAAGAGTATTACCTGCTCAAAGGCAGGGGTTTCATGAGGTCGCTAACCTCACTCATTGTCGCCAGGCAGTTAGTTCTACTAAATATATTATATAAAACATTGATAAAGTGCAGATCTTCCACGCCACCCAGGAGGTTTCCACACAAGGCGCGTTAGGCTTAATGGAACTGCAGAAGCCTTCACCAAATACTTTAACCACTGCTAAGTGCAACTATTATTGCAAACTTTTTATATGGTTGAAGTATTTAGTCCTATCCTGCAACAAACCATACATACCTTTAAAGAATGTGATCTATATATATATATATATATATATATATATATAACAAACAAACAAAATCTACTCAAACTCACTTCAGAGACAATCACATAGCACACATACTAACCTCTACTGCGAAAATGTTGGGGAGTCCACCCCTACTGTAAACACGGGGAGTCCACCCCTACTTTAAACTTGGAGAGTCTACTATAACACCAACTGGTTACTTCTCAAGATGCCGCTTCATGACAACATTAATATCACGTGCCATTCCTTCATAAGTCCGTAAGTGGCAAGTGATTCTCCCCTCAAAAACCTTCAGCTCTGACATTCTTCTGTGGACAATGTCGCAGATAAATTGTTTTTTCAAAAGGCCTATTAAAATAGGCAATCTCGATGCCACAGATGGCCGCGTGATATCGCCAATATACACAACCTTATTGTTTGCCTAAAATATAATATACATATCTTTAAAATTAAAACGCAGATCTAACTTTCTGCAACCTTCGCATGCAGTTGGCCATAGTGCAGGCTACACGGCAAACATTGGCGGTGGATGCCAAATCGTTGCCACCCCACTGCACTAACACTACACTGACCACTACACTGACCACTTTAACAGATTTCTAAGATATAGCTTATGTAAATTCAACCTATATTAAATAACTTACACAAAGATCACTAAAGGTTTTCTTATATATTATACGATCATACTGTAATTGCCCACCGGGTTGCTTAAACACCACAACATCCGTCTCAAAATATTTTCTAGCTCTATTAATATGGCTAGTGCCAATTATTGCAACACTCATTCCTAAAATATAACATAAAAACCAATAGCATATAAATTAACTTACTTATTCACATATAGCAGAATCCTGCAATCTAGAAACATTATTCGCAACTAGCATATAAAATACGACTTACTTATTCAAATTTAACTGTATAATCAAATTATTTCTAATTGCGCAAGCATGACAATGATAAACAATAAATAACACGTCATAATAATGACCTAATACATTTTAACATGTCTAGTGACGTCATAAACATAGTTGCCATGGCAACAATTTGTTTATAAACTAGAGTCCGTTGATCGACAATAACGCCCGAATTGCTTTTGGGTGTAGAGCATTTTATGGGATGTTTTCTTATTGAGGAGCATCCTGAATTCGTGTCATACCGCATGATTTTTTTGCAATGCTTACACCGAATAAAGTTGTGTACTTTCATCTCGGTGTCTTCTTTGATGTAAATATTCAAGAAGGATATCCAAAAATCAGTCCGTCCATTTGTAGGTTTGCAAATAAATTTTTCAGGCTGTTTTAAAATATTTTCTCTAATTAATGATAACGTAAAATTTGTAGTATTCGTCATTACTTTTAATAGCGTGTTGTAGGGAATAAGGCGGGAATCTTTTGTGCAATCAATGACATTCAATTATGAAACTCTTACTACATAGAAAAAGTAATGTAATAATTAGAACATAAACTGAAAACTTAGAAACATTAAATTACATGTAGTAAGTTATTCATTGTGCACTAAATATGCCTCACGACTGTTCCACAAAAATCGCAAAACTTAATATTTAATACATCTGTAATCAATGATTTGAAATTCTGCAAAAAGTCAAACAAAAATAATATGGCATAACGACGAAACAAAATAGGAATATTGTATTTTAAAAATTCCTGCAATGTATTAATAGTATCTATGCAATTCTATTTCTAAGAATCATTAGTATTATTATACATGAAGTAGCATTTAATATATAGTATGAACAGAAAATTGTACAAAGAATAATTGTGAGTTTCAGACGCTTGCATATTCCATAGATTTAGTTCACGGCTCAGCACGGCACGGCACGGTACGGTTAATTAAAGCAAAATTTTAGACACGGTACGTACAAAATCACTTCGCGGTTGCAGCTCTGTCCTACACATCACATAACGTTTCCTTGTTAAGTTTTTCTCCTAATCGATTTTCAATATCAAGCATGACTTGGTGAAGCATCTAACCAAGTTCATCTGAGAATTTGCGAATGTACTTCTTACAAATTAGTTTTGTGCTTGAATATGTAATGCATTTTACTTGTTTTTGGTTGGCTCCACGAGTCTATAATAAACACCTTTCGGAAGGTTTGTAGTACACATATAGAAATTGCAGTAAGGCAAGAGAAAGTTCCATCATTTGAATAGAATTGATGAACATGGAATTGCAAATTTGAATTCATCTAGTGTCTTATTTTCTGACAAATTTCCATGTGGTTTTCTGTTTTTTTTAGCATTTTTAATCATCACTGTGACAAAAGTAATGAAAAACAGGGTAACCACTAGATTTCGCTTAGTTCAGCTTCTGGGGAATATATAGGAAGTGGTATGTTATGTATTCATCATTTCCTGGGAGGATTATTTCTATTGAAGTAGGGCTATTCCTGTCTGCTAAATCTATGCAGTAGCGTTTAGGAAGAGAACAACTTAACATTCAAAATGTTATATTATGCGTACATTGACGTCATCTAGATTCCTAGAGCATGATTGACAAATGTAAGAATAAGGAGCAAGTTTTGTATAAGAATCATTTATAAGAATTTCAATAAACATGTCTAAACTTTTAGTAAAATTGTGTTCTCTTTACCCATATATTCTGTGCTAATCTAACTGAAGAATCTGGTTTGATTTTGTTAACATTTCCACTCATCTTTTGGTAAAGAAAACCAAAATGAACTGCTTCGTTGTCTAGACTTTTTTAACCTTATACCTGCTGGTTCAATGTACAAGCAGCCCTTAAGCTGGAATGTAGTAACTAATTCTGTCCTCAGTTAAATTTTCAGCGCAAAGGAAAACTAAGGTGTAAATTTATTTTTTCCAATATTATAAGTGTACTTATTCCACAAGTGTTTAATACCTAAAAATGGCCTGTCGTTGTCTGATGAATATTGTTTACGCAGGAGTGAAATTGTATACCTCCTGAGAAATTATCTAAAACGCCATTGGTTGTCAGCATGCCAGTATAAATCCATTTAAATGTGAGTAGATTGATTTCTAAATTTTAAGAAACAGTTAACTAAATTCTGACAGATTTAGGTAATCCATTCCTTAACTTTATTAAACATTTACTTTTTGAGGCTCCTCTGGCCTGTGGGAAGATCCCCCCAGCCATTATTCAACACTGAATTGTGATATTAAAACGGAATTTGCAAAAATATTCTTTATATCAACAATATTGAAACTGTGATAACGTCATCGAGATTTCAAAGTTTAAGTATTTATATACATTAAAAATTTTGGGTTTAGCAGTTAGAAATGACGGAATTGAATTTATTTGAATTCATTCGTAACTTATCATTTTTTGCTCATTTTGCTACCATTTTTCACACTAACAATCAAATTACGTCTTCAAATGGTTTTATTATATGATTGCTTTGTTTAGCTCCCCGAAAGCTTCGCCCAACACTGTTCCGTCCGTAACATATGTAAGCAATTTATTTTAATAAGTAAATTGTATTGAATTGCTTCTGCATGGCTCATTTACTAATCAGTGATATCTTTTTGCTTTAATTCGAATAACATTTTCTCGGTGTTCATTTTCGAGCTCATAGCCATACGATTATTTTCACTTGGGTTTCTTAAATGAACGTTAATGAAATTGAATAATTGCAGTTGCAATGGAATTCAAAAATACAATAAGACAATGTTGCAGAGAAACATGCTTATTTAGATTAGATAATATTAATTGATTAGTTGCCTATATGAAGTAGTTTTTGACAAATTCTTTAGCAGCATCTTGGTAATTAACATTTAATTTGCTATATTTGCTGCGACATTTCAAAATATCATTTCCAAACTTTATATAATGTTTTTATATGGTGCGATGTGACGCCTATAATAAACTCCTATATTATCAGACATTTTTTATTTTAGAATTTATAATTGTATTTAGAAAGATGCTGCTACCTCACCAATTACTCAAATTTATCCTGGCATCCAACAACAGAATCAAACTCAACTGTATCTCGATAATTCAAGTATTTCACAAAACCTACTAAATGCGTTAATGCAAGATGGAAATAGCACCTTGCCCAAAAGTTCCCCAGATGATGGCATGCAAAGTGACTCCTCTTCCGATTCATCACCAGTAAGGAGGTCAAAAGTGCTTCCACATCGACCTAATTGGTCCAACTTTTCCCAATCAGTTGAGCAATTTATTCTTCAAGGGAGTTCAAAAATTACACGTGTTGAAAATTTTAGAAAAAATCGAAAAAAATCATCGAATTTTTCAAGTATGTACTACTGCTTATTTATAAGAGTTTAATTCTAAATGCTCCATATCTACAACAAATATTTTAAAAAAGTCAGTACACGAAATGACTTTTTTAGGTTTTTGCTTATCTTTAAGTATGCCCAAGAGAAATAGAATACAATAGTGATACATTCGAAAAACCCACTTTTGTCAGAGCATTTTGCATTATCTTGGCAGGGTCTAGAAAGTTTTTCCCGAATTAAACAAAAAAATGTTGTTTTGTTTTTATGGCTTTTTCAAAGCAAAAGAATAAGATTAGAAATATCTCGGTACAATGTTATGCTAAGAATTATGAAGTGACATTATATATATATATATATATATATATATATATAGACCTGGATGCAACTCGACCTGTAAAAAAATACAAAAAACAATATTTTCAAAAACTAGTTAGACACCGCAAATCTTATTGCAATAAAGGAGTTTGTTTTTTATTCACGGTTAAAACTTGTAGTTTCAAAGTTCCTTTCGTAATGTACAGTATTGTCCAAAATGATCCGCCCACCTCTTAAATATGGGGAGCAAAATTTAAAGATATGGATATGGTACCTTTATTACAAATATGTTTTTTCATTGGACACTATAAGTAATCAAATGATTATCTTGTGTACAAATGACGTAAACATAAAGAAAAGGCTTTTAACAAGTTATTGCTCATCGGCTTCCCTTACATATTCATTAGATTAATGGAATTCTTCATGGAAAATATGCGTTAGTAAGATAATTTTTGTCAGGTAAGTAGTTCCATGGCACATCTAATACTATTCAACGTTCGATAGAATAATGTAAGAGAGAAAAAAGGGAATGGCTTCAATTAAATAATAATCTTTCCTTCGTACTGTTTTGCTGTGATTGTCATCACTAGAATAGCTAAAGTCGTAAATACGAAAGAGATGCATACAAAATACTGATTTTGCTGTTGACAATCTTTGTTTTTTTCGTATAAGCATTGTAGTATTATAATTGTTTGTCATAACAAATGTTGTTGCAGATTATATTTTAAACAACGATTTGTAATAATGAATTCACGAGTGATATTTAGAGAGTATTTTCATTTTTCTTAATATTTTATGAGGTGGGCGGATCTTTTTGGCCTATACTATACATATGAAGCCATTTCAGCATTAAAATTATTTATTGTTATTACGTATTCTTAGATAAATAGATCAGAAAAAAATCAATTAAAAAGTGCACAAAATGTACAAAGCGATTCTCATTTATGTATACACTTTTTAATCAATTTTTTCCACACAGTACTATAGAAATAGTTGTTGAAACGGTCGCAAAGCTCATCTTTAAACGCAGATTATGGGTACTTAATGAGTGAAACCATCACTTATTTATAGATTGATCATCTTTAATTTAATCATAATGCTGTAGAAATTAAAATAACATTATCAAGAGAGACATGTATGCACTTATTATGTAGCCATTTACGTGTTATAATTTTATTTACAACAATTGCATATGTGTACACATTAAATATAGATGTAACCAATTTCTAAACAATTGTTTTTGTATTTTATTACCGCGAAATATATATACCATTTATTAATTTCAATGATTTATACTTGTTTTTTATATAATTGAACCGCTGTGCACTCTTTTGTGTCAAGTAAACAAATGTACTGGGATATTTTGTTAATGCCTACTGTAAAAAAACATTGTTCTTTTATTTATATTACAACTGAAATATTTGATATTTGAAAATGTACAGTCGTGACCAAAAAGGTTGGCGGTTTGAACATTTGGAACAACTAATTTACCCAGTTATGAAAATACTTTGTTGGCATCTTCTTGAAATGCACAGCCATGTTGGGGCATATCAAACATTGGCAAGGCCATTAAAATGTGCAGATTTTTTGAAGAAATCACATACACAATAACAACAGTACAAATACACAGGAAGTTTATTATGAAGAAAAAACCCATTATTTTTCTTGACACTTCGAAGTCTATTGAGAATTGATTCAAAATTCCCTTGATTCTAGATGACAGCAAGTTGTAAAAAATCTCTTGCAGTTGTTGCCACAACTGTTCTGTACATCTTGGATGCTGCTCAGATACAAGATATTTGATCTGAGTCTAGACGTTCTCAAAAATATTCAAATCTGGTCTGCTAGGTGGCCAATCAGTCAGAAATGCAATCTAAATACAGCTAATTACTAAAATTGTATGGAAAATACATTTAAGTGAGCAACAATTTCATGAAAAAGATGAACTGATGATTAATGCTATATAAATGGTTTCTGCTTACCTCATTATCTTCCATGAATGCCCTGATCTTTTAACTTGTGTGGGTTGCTACGCCATCCTGCTGAAGTAGTTCATCAAAACGGAGGTCCGGGAGCATATGTTCTTTGAGAATGTTTCAGTAGACGACACTGTTCACAGCTAGGTGGGGCTTTTTTGTAGTAATACATCCATATGGGTTATTTTGAACAAGGACACGACGAATTATCCAGGTGCAGATATCTGAATCCATGCAGAACTCATTCTTTAACTGCTTGGATGGGTTCCTATGATAGGTTCCTATGAGATGCTCTAACGAGAACTCTTTCCTGCTGAGGCGACATTTTGTATGGTCTCCCAGGGACTTTTGTTAAATGTTGTTTTAGAAGTTGACGAATTGTGAAATGACCAACCTTGAGTCTTCATGCACACAATGATATCATGAACATCTTGAGGTAGCCCATCCACACTGGCTTTGTTTTTGCAAACGATTTCAACTGCCAACCTTTTTGGCCAGCTTTGATATGGCTGATGTTACTTGTGACGGGCACTACGTCTAAGAATTTGACAGCACAATCATTTTTGATATAGCGACTCCTAAGTAATATCAAAGAGAATTAGTATTCAAAATTTCGTAGAAATATACACAATAGATCAGATTATATTGTCTCCTAAACCTCAATTATAGGAAACCACCAAGCTTTTTGTCCACGACTGTATACAATGCTGATAAATAAACGTAATTTTCGCATTCTCTGGTAATATTTACAGCAAAAACGAATGCACCTGCAACAATTGCAGTTTTTAATTTTTTAACCCAAGCGCAGAACAGATATTTAAACATAAGTATTTTTGTTTTTCGTACATCAATGTACGATAAAATGATATTCCATCATTGAATTATCTTATCTTATTTAAATATTTCGCTAGTTTTTCTGGTTTGGTTGCATATTTCCAACTCCGAGCAATATAGGTATCGAAAGTCGCAAATTGACTTTTCGTAATTTTGCTTGAAAATGTTAAAGCGACCGAATGAGCACTTATCAGGACATTGTTGTTCAATTTCGATGGATGGGAAGCCTTTTATAAATATACACTACTAGGATTGATTTATTTTATCATCTACATGCGAGATAATTGTATGGTCCCTACATTTATTAGGTAGGGCTTTGCATCTCAAGCTTATCTATAATAAAATGCATTCAAAAGTATAAACAACAAATATTGATTTGATATACTATAGATAAGATCACTTTTTTAATTATTTGAAAATTTACATTATGATAGTCACGTTGCCTGGAGTTGTAAACTTGCAACTTTATCAAGTTAATTTAGCAGCTAACAACAGACTAAAATCATTCAAAATGCTTGTATAGCTGACCTTACTTTCCTCTGAATATTCAAATGTGTTTTGACTGCTTCTTTCTAATTTGAGTGATCGTAAAATGTTTGCAAAAATTTTGAATTTTTAGAAAAACAAGGTATGCCTATTTATAACTGCCAAAAATCATATTTCAATTTCAAGATTTGCGTATACCACAAATGATAAGTGTTTAGTATGCCAAAGGGGTAAGTGAGACATTGAGATTTTGTTCAGAATAAGTATAATATAGAAATTACAATGGATTTCACTGAATTTGCAAATTTGCAACTGCGGACATTAGAAGGATAAGTAAATTCTGCCAACGTTTTTGCTATTCGGCCGCCCCACTTGCTGTTCTGCACCAGTTTTATAAACATTTAGGAGGAGTACTGTCAGTCATTTTGAAATTTACAATTTTTCCATTGTAGCAAAACTGGAAAGATTTTCTGCTTATTTAGCAATAGTATATTTTTACATTTTTGCACGAAATACATCTTATTATTATTTCACTAATAAGTCTTTAAATGCAATTTTTGAGTAAAATTTTTGAACTTCATCGAAACTGATGAAATGTATAGATCTTAATATATTTCATTTTCCATTTTATTTTCATTTTTTATCTGTATGCACATCTTTGTGTAATTATTATTTGAGAAATTGCACACTGAAGCTTCATAGAAACGTTTAATTAATATGAATGATGTTTCATAAACTCAGATATTTATAAATTTCGAATTTTATAAATATAAATCTTAAAGTTTCACCTAATCTACTAAAAACTTAATTTTGTTAAACTTAATGTTTAGAAAGAAGGGATATGCTAACTGATCTTGATAATGAGCATTACATGAAGAGAAAATGTGATTCAATGATCGCTTCGCATCTTCCCATATCGTTAGGTGAAATTTATGCCAACATTAGTTTGGCGCTGGCTAACAAAGACTCAAACACCGTGCAGAAATACATGGAAATTTTAAATCCTCCACTTCTAAAGGAATATAGAAGAAGGGCTCTTTGGGAAAAACTGGAAAGTTATCTCTAGAATGCATTTAAGAATATTTTTCAAATATAGTTTACTCATTGTTCAAGTTGCGTTGTTCCTTAAATACGAGCAATTCATGTTAAGTGCAAATATGTTTAACTGGCGTTTCCCGATTAAAGTTTCTGGATAAGAGGCCATGTTTTCCTGTCCATTTCCTTGTACGAACTATATGTAATTTGCACAGTTGATTTTCATGATTAGCAATCCGTTTTATTAAATCAAATTGATTTTGCCTTAAATTACTGTTTGGGTTTAAAAAACCCTAATTGCGGTTAGACTAACCAATAAATCCCAATTTAATCTAACTTTGTTTGATTTTCTTTAACTTTTCTCTAAGGTCCAATAGATTCTTATGAAATGTATTTGAATTTCAAAATGTACATGTATCAAATTTTTGATCTAATGGCGATGTTGACAGGTATTGGCCGATACTCAAAATTTTCATAAATTTTATCAATGGAAAACAGCTTTTTCATTGTCCATTTGATGGTGTACAAAAATTACCTCGAATTTGTGCTTGTATATATTAAATGTATTTTCCACTGTCATTACCTACTAAAGAAACTAACTTCCTAGTTAAATTCTGAGGGCTTTATTATTTTAAATACTGCATAATCAGCTATATATAAAATTTGGTCTTTAATGTTCAGTAAAATTTAGATTATCTATAAAGTTGAAAGAATAGATTTCATCAATGTTTTCACTGTATATATCACTTTTACATTCAAAACACACAAGTTCCTTACTGCTTCTTGGCAAAAGCTTGCAATTCCAAACTTTGATAACATTGTTAGTCTTGAGCCGTGAGGCACTCAAAATGTCTACATCATGAATTTTGATCCTGTCTTTTTCGGTTCATCATATTGAAAGAGGTTTAGTCACATCTAATAATTTTTTGTTTCAGTTAATAGTTAAATCTATCAATGTCATTAGTATATTCTGCGTTTCCTCTTTTGTGAAATTATGTAAACATTTGCTGCATGGAATTCTACAAGATTACCAGTAATTCAACTCTTGCTTTTTGTTATAATTTTGTATAAAAGTCAGTATGCGATGGAGAGGTATTCTGATTTCGAGTAAAAGTATGTCATTAATTTATCCTCACATATTCTTACATAAATACATGGCATTTAAGATGTTTTTAAGTGAACTAAATCACGAAAGGTACTCTGAGAATATGAAGTTGATTCCTGATAAGGTTCTTGTTTTGTTGCACATCTGATGGTTTTGCGCGTATAATCATCAAGTTCATATCGATAATGCTAGATGCGAAGTTCATTGCGCCGAATCCTGCAGCCCTCTCTCGTTTATAGATAGCCGCTTTCCGCAAACATTCACTACATGTGTGTTTGCGGATCGTATTGTATGCCAGATGCCTTAGTGTATCGCCTAACAAGAACTGAATTTCCAACTTTAAATTCAATTTCTTTCGCGCATTTTATCATGATAAACGCCATTCCTTCTATATAAATTCCATTCTTAAATTTTGCAAGCTTGACCTTCAAATTTGGAAAAGTTAAAGGTGTTACTCAAGATTCCGTTTGTGGCTCATTTCTGTTCAATTTATGCATTGACTGCTTAAATTGTGAATCCTTAACCCGCGTACTGTCATTATCTTTTGCCTACTCAAAATGCCATTGGGTCATTTTGACCCATTTATAAATATGTACTACAAATTTATGATAGAATGATTTTTCTATATCTTTTCACAGATATTATTTCAATTTTGTTCGTTTAAAACTTCTATGGNTAATTCAAGTGAAAAACAAAAGTGACGTCATGTAATTAAATTTACTTGGGTATTTTCAAGCAATTCTTCAAGCTGACGTCATTTACTATTTTCTGACAAGGGAAGTACAAGCAGCAGACATCCTGGACCCAAAGTCATTTAGAAAGAAATTGGGATTCTATAAAATAAAGTCACATATTTTCAGAGTCAGATAGATGGCCTTGTAAGCAATCAGAATATATCAATGGCTGAGCTGCTTATAAAGTGGCCCGTCATATTAGCGAAGAAAAGAGGAGGGAAAAAAGTCTGAGTTGCAGAAAACAGACTAGATCTATGTGGTAATACTTTGATTCTCTTCATTATTTTATTTTTTGTTGCGCCTTGATATATTTTGTTGTAAGGAAGTTTTGTAGCGTATTTGATAGACTATTATTTTATACCGAATTGGAAATAAAATTTGTTCAATTTAACAGTTATTTTGAATAGCAAGGTTGATATTGTTAATTAGGGAAGTGATCCAAATTCAATACGTTAACAAGTGAAAATGCACCGTAAACAACAATTCTAGCTTCAAATGTCTGCATACGATTAATAAATTTATTTGCATAGATATAATTGAAGAAATGTGCAAAACCTAAATGTGTCAAAGTTATTTTTAAAACCATTTGCGGAAACAACACGCCTTTATCGTAATCTTCATTTTTAGCGAATTTATTTCGAGTGTAAGTTTATGATTTGGTTTACGGTCATGTTAACGTAAAACACCATTTGTTAACGATGTTGTTAACTTATTGAACTTGGATAACTTCCCTTAGGAAATTGAGAAATTTCCAAAGATTTTGGTTAAGTTATCATAGAATAGATATTATTGAACAGTTGAATTAAACTTCTATATTGTGTGAAAATATTGAGATTTCAACTAAATAAATTAAAATTCAGAACTCAAAACTTACATTTTGAGTTTGACAAATAATGTATTGCTGTGGTCAACAGGTACATTGCAAGTGTACGTACCGAGAGATTTGCTACATGTGAGTTGAAATTACAGAATAGTAATTGGAGAAAACTGTCTCAAATCGCATTGTATTTTCGTTTGTTTGAACAAAGTGAATTGAAAATAGAAAATACTACATTCGAATAGTTAGTACTTAGAACAAAAGAGAGAAATTAAAAAACGTAACAGTTGAAACTTTCAAGTTCAATTGTTGTAGTGAGTGGAGAGAATTGGTTTCTTAAACTTAATAATGCATATATTTTTCTTTTAATTAAATCGAAGCCAAACTGACTTTGATTGGAGCTGGTTCTTTCAAAGGATTAGAAAGTATTGACCAGTAAAATAGAAGTGTTCTAAATTTTTGCTTAGCAAACGAAATCATAAATTTTGAGTTTAGAGACACTTTTATCACAATTGTTATAAAAAAATATAAAAAACTTTCTAGCCTCTCCTTAGTCTCTCGTACATAAAGAGACATTTATTAATAGAATAGAAATCTTCAAATAAATTAAATTTTTTCGATGGGTCAAATTGACCCACTAATAGCGTTGCGCGTTGATAAAACCTTTAGGGGACTGTTATAAAATTGAAAAATATTTCGAAAAAATAATTTTATTGGCGAAAGAATCATTTTGACACACCAAATGGCAATTCAGTAAAGACTTTGTTAGAGGAAATGTCAAAACTCTGAATTTATTAATACAGCGTACACCAATGCAACGAATCACTTGTGTTACTTCTTGTTACGCTTCAGAAACTTTCTAGAAAGTCTCAAGGTATCCAAGTTATGCAGCAGAATTTACATCACCAGCACCACTTACACCTATCGAAATGGAAAAACTCAGAAACTTCTTAAAATTATTTTAATCATGGTAACTGCAGAAACACGATTTCAAAAGGTCCACAATTAACTAATTTAATAAGTAGTTTTATAAACAAAATGTAATATCAAAAGGTGTTAGTAGACTCCTTGTATGCATAATAGTTCCTTTTATTCCCTATAAATCTAAACTTCCGAAAGCACAAAATTTAACTGATTTTTCTTTCAGATATGTTACAAATAGTGAAATTATAAGATCTATTAAGAGTTTAAAAAATAAATCCAGTGGATCTTCAAATATACCAACTTGGTTTCTAAAAGATGCTTAAGCATTTGTTTTGGAGCCTCTTAGTTTATTATGAATACTTGCATAAAGCAACCTATTTTCCCTGAAAACTTAAAAATGGCCAATATAACTCCTGTTTATGAAAAGGTGATCCCGAAACTGTTTGAATTATAGACCAATTTCTGTAACATCACCAATTAGTAAGATTTTCGAACGTCTATTAGCAAACCAAATTAATGAGCACCTGAATAATTATAATCTTTACTCTAACACACAATATGGTTTTCGGAAAGGCATGTTTACTAACGATGCTTTGTTATGTGCTACTGAAGCAGTGGAGGAATATACAGCCATTGCATGTCTAGATCTTTCTAAAACGTTTGATTCCATCGATCATTGTATTTTACTTTAAAAACTTAAGCAATTACATTTTTCTACCCAAAGCTTAGCTTTATCAAATTATTTAAGTAATAGAAAACAACGAGTTAAACTTAATGAGATATTTTCAAATTGGAACGAAATTAAAAGAGGTGTTCCACAGGGAACAATATTAGGTTCCTTGTTTTTTAATATATATGTTTATGATTTAAGTAATTACACAAATTGTTATGCTATTCAATTCGCTGATGACAATGCTATTTTGCTCAAATAATTGGATTGAAAATGCAATCATAAAAATTGAAGGTGACTGTGCTCAATTATCTCGCTATTTTGCCTCACTGAAAATGCGTGTTAGGCATTCTAAAACTCAATAATGTATTATAAAATCAAAAACTAATTCCAAAAAATTTTTCTCAACAGAAGCTAAACCACAATGGCACCCAAAATAGGTAAAGTGGACAATTTTAAATGCTTAGGAATTAAATTTAACTCATTACTTACCTTTCAAAAGCAATTTAATATAATCATTAAACGAATGGCTATCTCAGTCAAAGCACTCAGCAAAATATCTCAGCAGTTATCTACAAAAGCTAAAATTCAGTTAATCCATGCTATAGTTTTAAGTCATTTTTATTATGGCAATGTACTTTATACGGATGTAAATCAAAATTTCCTAAAGAAATTTTATACGCAGTTAATATGGTCAATGAAGATAGCAACGAACAACTATTCTAATATAAATAATATTACTCACAAAAATATCAGTAAAAATTTCTTAAATCCTCAACATTGTATAAGATCGTAAACAACATCAACCCCTATGATAAAATAAATTTCCCTAATCTTGATGAAATTGCACACCTAAATAAACGCACTCGAAATATTAAACCAGTTCTTTGTAAAAAGAAAATAATGAAAAATTCATTAATTGATACCTCTACAAAACTGGAATAATTTACCTAGAGAATTAAAGTTACTAAATAATTTAAACATTTAAAAACAGTGTTAAACGATATTACTTTAATTCTAGAGAAGAAATAATTGAATTCAAATGGAGTTTTAAACTTTACAACCAGGATTATTAAACTAGCAGAAATTATAACGCCATAGCCCAATGGTGCAATTTTCTATTTTGTATTGTTTTTTGTACAGTTTATTGACATTTTCAGAGTTGCTATCAGTATAATTATATATTGTCAAAGAAATTTCTGTTTAAAAATTTCTTCTTCTTCTTTCTTACCTATTAATTTGAAACTAAAACAAAATTTAACCTAAGGGTAGCTGCCCAGCTATTTGATGACATTTGTTATAAGTGTGAATGAATCGATAGGAAAGCTAAACAGTAAAAAACTCCTATCCGTAGAAAAAATATATGTGTACGCTTTCATAAACAGGACATCTGCACGAACAAAGGATTGGATAGAAAGTTGCAGCCCTACCAGAAGCCCGGTAATTTCCTCTTGGAGTCCTGAGTATTACTCATGTGCTTCGACGTTTAGCTTTTGATTTGCATAATCAATGAAACCTGACGAATTTAAAATAACTCCAAAGGAGTTTAATTCATCAATTAACTAATTGTCCACATCGTATTTATATTGAAATTTGCAAACGAACAACATGTACCTGTCGCTAATAATTACGATTTGTTAACAGGTAATTCTTCTGCTCTTTTACTATTAACTAGCTAAGCGTTTTCGTTCTCTATAATTTGTCAAACACCTGTTGCTAACAGATACTAATTGTGTAGCTTACTGCTGTTCTACAAATTGTAGTTATAAATAGGCATTAATCACTAAATTATTTTCTAGTTTTTTCTTTATTTTTCTTTTTCTCAATGATTATGTCATACTTGTTTCTAATAAACAAATTTACGATTTTTCAAACAGTCTCGAAAAAATTTAATCAATTGGTTTAACCAAGCACATGCATATAAATTACCAAAACTTGTCTATTAAATACAATTCTTTTCAAAATTTTGTGGAAGATATTAGTGTAAAATTTTGTTCTGGATATCTCTGAAACCTGGCTAACAAATGAAGATCAAACTTCTTTGTGGGCAATTAACCAATGACAATTTAGACTTTCCTGCACACAGTGTCGACCATTTAAACGTTTAAATTTAATTACACTATGAAATTTTAATTAAACTATAGTTTAAACTAATTTGAACAAACTAAATTGCATTCAAACTATGACTTATGCAAAAAGTAGATAAATTCAAATCAATTAATCTATCGTCTGCTTAGGTTTCAACACAAATATATTTCATATAGTATCCATTGAAATCCTGTTTCTACTAGATAAGATTAAAGCCTTTAGGCAATGACCTATAACATTTAGGGTCCGGCGGTATGAAAATTTTGAGAGTCGGTTTGGTTCGGTATCACTCAAAATACCGCGGTATCTTTTCGCTATCGGTATGACTATGCATATATACTGCATATATATATATATATATATATATATATA
>CABFPE010000293.1:735929-747023 GCA_900660155.1 Hofstenia miamia
ACTCCCGATTGTGGGTCCTCGCGGTCCCAGTCTAGCCTTCTACCCCTTGGCCACTAGGGCCCATTATTATTATTATTATTATTATTCAAAAATTTTTTTCATTGACATTGCCACGTCAGGTGGAAACTTTATTTGAGCAACTCATTTCGAAGGACTCGAAAAATGGCTGAACTGTTACAGTATGGTAAGTGAGGCGGTATTTTTTCAACAATGTTTGAAGCTCAGCACGCTAGTTCTTATCACGAAGTTTTGCAGCTCTTTAACTTTAAAATAATAGCTGATTGAACTTCTCAACTTCGTCATTTGCTGAAAGAAAGCTTGTGGATATAGCAGTAAAGTTAAAATCAATTTTCTGGAGGTTTTTCTTATTAGTGGAACCGTCACATTTTTGGGTGTGATAAGTTCTACCCGATATCAATAAATAGAAAACTTCAAGACAAAACATTATGCTAAAGGAAATTGACTAAAATATTATGTAAATGATAAAATGTATTTTAAACTAAGGAATAGACCAAATATATCCATGCCCATTTTCTCGCATGGTTGAGAAGGTATTTTACTTTGTAGAAGGGATGCCGAACAATTCAAAAGCCCTAAAGGTTTTACATGTTCAAAAAAACTTCAAAAGTTTTTCAGAAGTGTTGTTAACCGAATACAAACAGACCATTATTCTAATTGCATTATATGTCTGTTTTAGGCATCTTTTTCTTAATGATTATGAGATTTAAACCAATTTACTTTTAAAAATAATTTCGTGCAAACAAATGGGATATTATCAAAAATTACTCATACCAAAAAGTGTAAACTAAATTTGAACATGAATCATGCAAATAGGCCCTAATATGGTACACTAATTAAAAGCTATTAGCAAGCTGTCAGCCAGTTACCCCCTGATCTGTCAAAAAGCACTTTGTGAGTTATCGCAATCTGTCAGAAATTCATTAGTCATCTGTCAATCAAATGGTGAGTCACTAAAAACACCCCCTCAATATCGCAGAGGTCAAAATGTCAGTTTGTGGGATCTCCGATGCCTTATGTATACTACTTATCTGTTCAATTTTAATATTTGCAGATTTCCTTTCATCAAAAAGTGTTTGTGTACAGTTTATCTTTGAAATATCATTGAAGTTCTAACATAAGTATTTGTTTCAAATCCATGTTGCAGTTAAAATTTCTTTTCAGTTTTTTTGTAACTAATAGAAAATTATGACGCCTTTTAAATTTTTTCAGCTAGAAGTCCACCCAAACTAACTGGACTAACATGCACAGTCAATTTGGTCATTTTTTTCGGATCATGAAATACAAAATTTTTGGATCTGAACAATTTTTTTTCGTTTGTTAAAACGACTTTATGTATATTATTCCAAATGAGTTTAGTTTCTTTTTATATAGTTCATTTAGCGATCCTTCAAAACCAGTCAAATTTATTACACTTTTTGAAATCCAATTAATTGAGCAGAGAATGCTACGGTCTCTTTAGCTTACACTGCAAAATCTCTTCTTATTTGTATTTTTCCTCATTCACTTCCATACCATAGCGAGATATTATAATACCAAGGGCTTCTAAATATTTAGCAACCCTTGTATAATACCCATAAAACTAGCTTTATATTGATGCATTACCTTCACTCTGCTTTGTTTGTTAAATCCATGCCCTCCGGTGATCTAGTTGACCCGTCAACAAGTCCCCTGATCCGATGACGGGTTACAACTCTGCTACAGACATTAGGGAGAGGTTTGCTTCTTAATACAACTCAATTGCTATTCTGTCATTTCATGATAAAGAATGCCTTTAAATAGTAAAGGATGTTAAATACATATTTAACATCTTTAATAACCTTTATGAACAGTGGAAATTATTCTTCTGGTACTAATTTGATGGTGGGATTAAATATCGTTTTTAGTAAAATACATATAAATATCTTATTCACGTGATAACTTACAATCTTTCAGTATTATTTGTTTTATATGCATCTTTGTTATCTTAATAATTAATATAACTTAAATTTGAATAGCAATCGAATAGAACAAGACAAATAGACAATTTTGATTGTTTGTGAATTAAATGTCACTCATAACTTACTTTTCAAAGCTATTCAATATAAACAAAAAATGACGATTTCAATTAAACATTTATCAAAATGCACCAATCACTGGTTACCACAACCAAAATTCAATTTATTCATGCTGAACTTTAAGTGACTTCTATATATTGATGCCTGTATAATTGTTAGGGATAATTACAACACAACTCAGGGTTTTTCCCAAGACAGGTAATTTCTTTACCTACAGGTGCAAAGCTCGAGTCCCAGTAGAATATATATATGTAGTAACGTTCCATTCCAAAAACAGGTGAAAATATTGATTAGTCTAAGCAAGCACACACGTGGAATTTTGTAGAGTCCCATGGATGGGCAAGAATTTTACAGGGGGGAAGTTACCCTACACATACTTCTATCAATTTGGTCAAAATTTTACAGCAAAGTAGCACAATTAGTAACATGTTTAGAAAAAATAATTTAGTTTTATTATATGGAAAATCTATAAAATGGCCTTACTTTGTCATAGCCTAAAATGAAAAGGTAAAAGAACCTAAGGAATTTTTTTCTTTACAACTGGTTTTCTTAGCCACAACTACATTTTAGAATATGCCTTCAAACAAATAAGGCTTTCAATGAAAATTGTATTAAAGAGCAAGAGCAATTATGTTAATGATGGAATTGAATACAAAATATTTAGCAGATGTTTCGGAATGTTAGAACAGCCAGGCTGTGAAAGCTTGATTAGTTCAAAATGCATGAGTAAAGATATCTTCATTAAAATTTGTCTTAAAATTTCAACTGTAAAATTTTGCATTAAAGGATCTTCACTTAACATCGAACGCTTTCAATGCACTTTGTATATGTGTTTGGAACAATAATATATTGTACATAGAATAAAAAAATTCAATGGAAACTATAAATTTGGTATGATTTGAACATAAAAACCATAATCCATACATTGACTGTGTTCTTAGAAAGTAAATTTTTTAAAGTTGCAGAAATTTCTTTTATTGAACTTGATATTATTGTATATATTAATATTTCATATTTTCTTTCTAATTCTATGTATTTGTTCAACAAAAGTCATACTCATGCATCAAAACTTTCAACTCTATAAATACTGACTATTCACATTAGTTTGAACTAAATGTAATATAGACAAGATTTAGAACCAGAAAATTTTATTAATTCAACCATAGACACATTTTTGTATAAACAGCTGACTTTAGGGAACCTTTAGGATTTCCTTGAGCCTAAAATAGTTTCATAATTATAAAATTTTTAGATTTTGGCAGCTCGTATGAATGCTACATGTTCCAAGACAGAGTGTGACTGAATGTCTTCAATTTTAAATCCACAATTTATTAACATTTTCTTGCAAAAACCCACCGAAATTGGTAGTGTTTGGAGTTTGACTGAATTATTGCTAGGAGTCCATTACGATTGCATTATTTCAGTAGATATTATGAAGTATCCTTCGACTTTCAACATACGATTGACAGTCCTTATGGTGTTGGAAAATGATTCTTCATTGGGACATCCTTCAACAAGTGTCCATGTGCATAAAACGGCATCATATGACTCGTATTCAATTGGATACCCACAGAAGATGTCATTCTGACACATATCACAGGTAAAAACGCCTCGAAATTTATTTTTTAGAAGTGCGAAAGTTGCGTTTGTACTGCACTGCATATGGTTACTGTGAAAGGAGTTCAGACTGTTTGTCATGGTATCAAAATATTCTTTCTTTTCCTCAAAGTTATCCAGAGAGCTTAAAAGATATTGACGATTCTCAAAAAGAAATTCGCTTGCATCAATATGACAAACTTCATCAAGTCTAGCCGCACAAAGAATATTTATGAGAGTAGGCCCGCAGCTTAAATCATGAAGCTTAATTTTGCCATTTTCTGCTTTAATTTGACTAAGACTTTGAATGGTTGCTTTGATACCAAGTCGCATAAGGCGTTTTTCATCTGATAGCACACTATCAGAAATATAGTTTGGCACTAGTCCATTCCAATTAGTTATATATATTTCAGGGTGTAAATATTTCTTGTAATTGTCATGCTTTTCCTCATATTCAACTAGATTCATCTGATGATTATAAATTTAACTAATTGATCAAGACGAAATGTTGAATACTCGGGTGAGTGTTATCAAAATTGATAAATGCTTGTTAATAATTTCTGATCAAATATCAAATATATTTTATTTAAAAGAAAAATGCAATTCGTTTGAATGCATCATACATTCTGTATTAAATATTTGAATACTACACAAAATTATAACTGATTTCTGTAAGGCATTGCTGATTGACTATTCACAAGCGTTTCAAATTACCTTAATGAAATAACTTGTAAATTTAATATGGTAAATACTAACAAACTGAGATTTTATATTTCAGTAGGAGTGAAATGCCGGGTGATTGCGCATATTAAGAAAAATTGTCTGACAGCCTGATTAATAGTATATTTGAGAAACAAATATCAGTTTATAATTCAGTCATGGACTTCACCACTAAATGTGTCAAAATGGCCGAAATGTGTGCTTCCCATGATATACTATTGTATGCAAAATTCTACTTTCCTATGACATGCTGCTACAAAACTTTCCTGAATTCATTCTTCACATGCTGGAGTCAAAAAATCATGTTCATTTATAGCTCACAGACATTTGAAGTTCTGAATCAAGTGCAAACCCTAATGATAATTGTTGTTATTACCAAGCTCATATAATTGAACGAATCTCCTTTACTATATAAATGCTGTGTCCATTTCGAAAATAACTTTTACTTCCTAAAGTACAATAAGTGCTACCTTGATTGACAGTTCATCAAAGCAATTAAGTTGTTTTTAGGATTTTCCAGACTTTGAAATAGTAAAATCTGAAAACCAATACCATGATTATCAACAAGTTCATCAGCTTATAAAAAAATTGAGACTGGACGGTTGAATAGGCTGGAAAGATATGATACTTGATCTTTGAAATTCAACATGACAGTTTGCTCCAAAATAAAGTTTGAATTTCCAAACATTGATATGATTATTAAAAAAACATTTATGAATAATATTTAAACCAATTTCAATATTTACTAAGTAAAACGACATTTTATTTAAGATAATCAGTAGTCAATTTTACAAGGTATTCTCATTAATGTTTTGCTGGGCCAGAAAGATCACTTCTAGTCTACAAATTAGGGAAACTGGTCAAGTAGCATTATTGCCTTTCACAAGCATTGTTTTCTCCATGAATTACTGAAGTAGTAAAAATATATTATCCAGCTTATCTGAATGTAACTTGCTAAAATAATTACTCACACATCAAGTCAGTTTGTCAATGGTCTTGGGATTATGCTGATATTTATCTGGCAATGAAAAACTGAGACACAATGTGTTAATATCAGAACTATTAGGTATTTGATTTTTTAGCATAATGGAATCCTCTTCTCTTGAATCCCCTTCCAACAATTCGGGATCATCTTTTTGAAATGCAGTTTTGCATTGTTTTATTGAACATAGATAGCACAATTTGTCTTTTGGAAGCTTTGCTCTGATTATATAAACACATTTTGCACGATCATTTCAAAGTTCTACGTAAGCATTTCATATGGATCTGAAAGAAATTGTATCTTGAGAGGTTTTTCTCCACAATAAGAAGCTCTATGAATATAAAATATATCATTTATACCTTAAAATTCCATGTTTAAGATGTACATCACAAATTGAATTAATGAAATTAAAATTTGCGTTTCAAATTAAACAAAATACAAGAATTTTATTACAATATTAATTTACATATCTATGAATCAACGCCATAATAACGAATTATTTCATGGTAAGCTTTTTCTTTTCTGTTTTTGTCACAGTACCGTTCCATTCGCGAATCATCACCGCGCCTGATTGCTAGCTTTTGTGCTCGTTCATCCAGTAGACTAAGAAAAGAATTTATAAGATTGATCACATTGACAAAGAAAATACCTAAATTCTGCACGCTGCTTCATCTTTTGCAGTCGGGCCAAAGTGATCTCATATTTTTCTTGGGGAGAGTGCTGAAATGTTTTCGCTAACCAACGAGTAATTGGATGCTAAATTATTTCTTATAAAAAAACAATACACACACACTCGAATTAAATTGCAAATCTCAAAAGAGAAAATGATTTATTAACATTAAGCATTTGGATATTCGAAATATAATATACATATTAAAACAAAATTCATGTTTAAATTTGACTGATCTTCAATTTTTAAAATTTTTACATTTGATTTTTATTAGATAGAAAAAATTTACACCAAGTCAATTTTCGAATACTTAACGGCAATCTTTCATTCATTGAAATAGAATATATCAATTTGTTCACTATGAGCCATTTAAATGTATTTTACTTTTAAATTGGATTGCACAACAGTTTTCCAATTCTCACTAATGCCCTTTTCTTTATTTGCAGATAGACTTTAGAACTCATCCATGCATGAAGTGATTCAGAGTTTAAGGAATCAAAGGCGTTTACGACCCGAAACTTTGTCCAACAGCACGTCTGATTAAGACAGCATTGGGTCAAAGTGTAGAATAAAAAATAAAAGAGGAGACACTCTTCTATCCCATGGTGCTTTTAGATTTTGGATACCATTACATGTATTCTTGACTTGAAAGGAAATCCTGGCTATGCTTCTGATATCCTTCTGCAATACCAATAAAGAGGATGACTATAATACATGTAAAACAAACTACACTGTATAACACAAATTTAAAAATTTACACAATTGATGAAAGCCATATAATGTCTCATACCAATTCATTTATGCAGTCCACTTTCTCCTATTATTCTTAAGTTTCTCATAAATGCGACAAGTCAAATGTAAACCAACATGGATTTATGTTTATAGGATATATTTGCCAGAAAAACAAATTAATAAAATAATAAAATTCAATTTTGTGAAAATGTTATGATGTTATCAAAAACAGAATATACCTTAATTACAAATTTTTAATTATTTTAAAACTAATTTTTAAATACTTAATGTTAACGGCGGTAATTTCAACTGCACAGCAAAGAGCTTGATTTCATGCAAAAGGATATTGTCTCAGGTTTAAAATAAACTATTAACCAATGCAATAGACTATCATAACGCATCAAAATAAATTATCAATATAAAAAGTCCAATTTTTGTAAATATCAGTCTATTTAATATCTATAAAATCATTTACAAATAGTGTCTCACATTGCAATTTTGTATATTAAGAAATCCAAGTGCATTAGATTGTAACATTGAGGAAATACCTGTTAAAATTGATGCAGAAAACTTTCTCATAGGCAAAATGCAATTAAGGGAAGTTTTCTGCATTACTGTTGGCCGAATTTTGTTGGATGCTGCAGCCTGATGCTAAATGGCAAATATATCTATTAAACATAAGCACATGTACATGTGCAAAAGAACTGAAGGGTAATAGACGAAAATGGACTGCAGAAACGAAAAGAGCTTGGCGCTGTTAGTATGGCCACGTTATTGCTTTCAAAAATCTTTTTAGTGTTGGAGAGTGATATTAGTACATTGCTGCTAATTTCATCTTTCTATTTTGTACACAAAACTTTAATGTTGAAGTATTTGTGTAAATTTGCAGTGTTTCGAAAGCTTAATGTAATAGAAATATACCTATTGACTTGGTACCCTATCTAAGCCTCACTTTTTAATTTTAACTTAAATAGACAAATACAAGATCTCATTTTCATTATTATCTCTCAGCTCACTATTAAATAATCTGTAATTGCCAGACATTCGTGCTAGCCAAAGGCATGGTATCATCACAGTGTTAGGTTGTATAAGTGCATGTACGTGTTGAACCACGAACGAGAGATTTATTATTTCCATACACCCATCTGTATACGTAACTTAATGGGTCCACAATTCGGACTGGATAATCAAAAGACCTCCAGAAGCAACTTGTCGCCCCGTGCTAGTGAAAGCACTCCCGAATTGTCGCCGATCTTAAGCAATAGTTTTCATCAAGATATAATACAAAGAAAAATACAACGGTAAAAACGGCAGTTGAGAGTAGATAAAATCTATTAAGCGTTCTCTACAGTTTTCTCAGGTTTTATACAAGAATTGAGTTATTACCTGCCTTTATTTACAAAATCAGTTGTCTACGTAGTTCAACATGATCAATTACTTTTCCCTTGTAAATTCAATTTGAGCAATCAAAAATAAGCACCACCGAGGGGACATCAAATTAACAATAGCAACCTGAGATTGAAATAAATGCTGACGTCAGAATGACGTAAAAATACAGAATAATTCATAAATAATAAAATCGAAAGAAGTCCCCAAGCAACTCTACATGCCCCCCTTGCTCAAATTAATTTTCGGATAACAGTTGAAGGGCGGGCCCAGACACGATATTTTGAGTAGCCATTATCATCTTTGTAGCTAATTCACCATCCCATGTTTGGACTTCAGCGTATTGTGGTTCACGTGTGATCTGCATGAGTACTTCTCTTTTGATGACTACTTCATCTTTTAATCGCAGAAATTTCATCGTTGGCATCCTATTACTAACAGGGCAATTCCTTCTGAGATTATTTAACTGTCTTGTAAATGTATCATAAAATCTTTCATACAATCAAAGACCCTTGAGGGCAATCATCAACGTCATCATTGCATCAGTGTCAGACGTGTGTGCGTCTTCTGCACTGATCTCAGTATGTGGGTAGAAGTGTATAAACACCTGCCTCAAAGACCCCATCGTGGTCGCGTGGTTGACAAACAGTGAACAGTATTCCTGAACTTGATTGAGTGTCATTTGTTCTGGGTCGGATACATTAGCCCTTAACATCGTAATGATCTCTATCCTTTTCATGGCATCATAATACCTAGTTGGGCTAGAGTGGTGGTCCCAATTGTTACTGGATAATTGATTCATGCAACTTTTATCGTATCCCAAAATTTTCCTTGGAGTCCTCTCTGTCGCAGGCATTCGATCTGTTGATGGGATATTCACATGCAAGAAGTGGTGCATTCCATGTCCAGAGCTACGTGTCACTCCGGGGATTGCAGAATGACCAATTCCTCTTTGGTGAACATCTCAGTAAGACACCATTTCATCAAGGAAAGAACATCTTTGTGTCGACTATCAATTAGAACTCTCTGTTGTACCATAAGCTCGTCGAGAAACTCGCTAGGGTCATGCTCGACCATTAGTATATGTTCGTCCTCAGTGACAGACCATTGTGGCGTCAGCTTTGGGGATATAGCATTTCTGCCAAATTTCTCCAAATTTACTTTTTCGATTAAGTCACGGATGTGGGGCGACATCTGGACTGCTGAGGATGCTGATAGTTCCTCCTCCCTGTAGAATTGTTCTGGCGTTCGCATCACCTGATCGAAAATGGTAATGGGAATAATCTTGCCCTCCTTATTGACGTGTTGGGATGATTCGATAAACTGGCCATACCCACATTCTGGATATTTCATTTGCTGCAAGCGGAATAGAGCTTCAGTCTTTCCATAAATGTCGTGCTGGATGATCTGATCCAGGAATTTGTGCATTGAACCTGGCATTCTTTCTACGAGACGTCTGGTACTCAGGGGAGCGTTATCTGAGTGAAAAATCGCAAATTTAGTTTCGGCTGTTGTGCCCCACATATATTTCTTCATTGTGTCGGAGAAAATATTTATGTTCAACGGACAAATGCCAAGTCGACTACTGGTTAACATGATTGACATCTTGCCTGTAACACTATTCGCCCCCACCAGTCAGGCATAATATTTTTCAAATTTGTCCATGGGTGTTTTTGTTTTTCCAGGGGAGGAGGGAGGACTGCATTTGTAAAGCAACCAATTCTTCACTTTCCATGTTAGTGGACAAATGGCTAATTCGTGTATGGTTGTCTTTGTAAGTGACGACCTCTTTTCATGTGTCATAGGTATTTGCAATTGTGATTCTTTGGTTAGATAGATGGCTAAAATCCAGATGGCTCCTTGGGCGTAAATATCTGGGAGATTTTTCTCAGCGAACAGGCGTTCTTTAAAGTTCTTTTTGTCCTGTGTGTTGTATGAAACCTTAATGTCTCTGAGGGTTCTTTCTACTGAGGGATGATAATTTTGCGAGGGGCTCACTATATCAAGGCGGGGCCAATCAGACTCAGGGTTGAAATCCGCTTTGAGGTTGGACCATATGGTTTGAATTTCGTGCAACAGTTGTTCACTCTGTGCAAATGCGAAACTTACATGCATGTCGTTCACTGTGAGCAGTGATGGAGTGTTGGGGTCTGTCACCTCTAGGGTTTGTGATTGAAGAATAACATCAATAATCAATTTCTGATCGACCGCTAAATGGTGTGATGGTACCCATTGACATAGTAGCAAATCTGTATATATGAGCCTGGTGATGGAGAGATGGCTCAATGAGTGTGATGATATGGGAAGGTAGTCGTCTTTAGATAATATTAGAAAATTTTCCATGCAAAAATGTAAGTTTTTGATGGGCTCCGGTACTATAGTCTCGTGTTCACCTCTGACTATCATTATGAGGCATATATCCTCAACTTTTGCTATACAGTATGCTATCTTGATCTGCTCCATTATGTCATCCATCTGTATCTCGTTGATGCGCAAAAAATAGATAAATAAAAGATTCTGGAAGTCAATATTGACACACTCAAAGCTGTTGATTGTTTTACCACTATTCAAAAACTGACATAAGTTATAAATATTAAAGTCGTCATCAAAGAAAGTGTGAATGGTACTACGCCAGTACAGGCGACTAAGACCTTCTAGCATTCTCGAGTCATAGCCAATGATGGTATTAACTTTTGGTCGACGGGAAGCGTCAATGATGAATGGAATGACTTCTATGGAGCAATTCATTTCGCGGCCATTGTATGTGCGATGAAGCTGGTCTTTTGTCTCATCAGAGATGTTGTCACGTGTTATAGCGGTAGCTTTCCTCATGGCAATGTAATAAGGGTGAAGGGTCTCATCACCAACTCTAGAGATTTTTCTTCTTCTTTTTTTGTTCTTCTGTGATCTAACAGTAGAAGTGGCTGTAGAAG
>CABFPE010000293.1:748023-761903 GCA_900660155.1 Hofstenia miamia
GATTTCGAGTTTTCATTCATAACTACTTAATCACATTAGAGACTATGTTTCTCACAATTATGAATGCAAACGATTAATTAAATAGCTCAATAAATGTCTGCCTAAGTTTATATGCATAGACATGTTTGAAATATGCAGAATTAAAATGCTTCGCAATAAAGCTATTTGTAGTATTCAGCTGCAACGTGACGTCATAATAACCGTTAAATATACTGTAAACCTTTGCGTAAAAAATAGGCATTTAACGTAAACTTCACCGTTAACATTTATTCGCGGATTTATTCCGAGTGCAAGTTAGGCAATAGCTTTACGGTCATGTTAACGTAAAACGCTATTTGTTGACGGTGTTGTTTACAGTTCGATTTTCACTTGTTAACGTATTGAATTTGGATCACTTCCCTTATATTATGATATATTGTATATATTAATTTGAAGTTAATTATTTGTTTATATTTATATTTTGACATGTTTTAATTTGTAGATTTTTATATACATATATTGCGCAATAAATTTTCTGTGACTCTTATTATTATTATTATTATTATTCTTGCATCTCCCAGCTTCATGCTGGTATCCCTCTCAGCTCGGAGAACTCACCAGTTCCCAGGGAGTCTGAGAGCTTTCCTCAGGACTCTAGCTGTTCCTAACAATGCTGCCTTCTGTGCTACTGCTCCTCCCCAATTTGGTACTCCTAACTCCTCCAAGTATCTCTTATGCTTCTTACTCACTGCTTCTAGTGCTCCTACTACTACTGGGACTACTTCAACCTTCTTTAACGTCCACAGCCTTTCTATTTGTTCTGCCAACTCCCTGTATTTGTCTATCTTCTCTTTCTCTTTGCTTTCTACATTCCTGTCTTTTGGTGCTGCTATGTCTATCACTGTTCCCAATCTTTTCTCTTCGTCTACAACTACTATGTCTGGTCTCCGTATTTCTATCACTTTGCTTGTCTGTATGTTGAAGTCCCACAGTATCTTAACCTTCTCATTTTCTATGACGCCCTGTGGCTTGTGCTCATACCACTTGTGTCCTGCTTCAAACCCATGCTGCCTGCTCAAGCTCCAGTGTACCATTCGTTCTACCTTGTCATGCCTGAACTTATATTCATTCTGCGCCAACTTCTCACATCCTGCTATCAGATGATCTACTGTCGCACACTCTTTCTTACATAGCCTACACTTATCACTTACTTCCACTCTTCTGTCTATAGGCTTCTTCACCCAGTTTGTTCTTATGTTCTCAGTTTGTTCCCTTTGACTTCTTCAATCTTATCCCCACTAATCGTCCTCAAACCATCTCCATCTAAGCACTTGTCTCTGGTCATTGTCACTGTCGCACAATTCCCTGATCCAAATTCCAACCCAGAATCTCTGCTTGCCTTCTTCAATGTCTCCACTTGCTTCTGCAACATCTTCCTCGAACTAGCATACATCTCCAGGTCGTCCATGTACCATAGGTGACTCACTGCTCTACCATTCTTCTCCATCTTATACCCTATGCTTGTCTCCTTTAACTTTTCTGTGATAGGGATTAAGCTAACTACGAACAGTAGTGGTGCTAAGCTGTCTCCCTGGAATATGCCTCGCCTAAACCTCAGCCTATGCCCGTCTATCTCAGTCTGCCACTTTCCCATCTCTCTTCCTAGAAACTCAACCCATTTTCGTGAAATTCCATTGGCCTCTAGCATCCTAAATACCCATCTATGTGATATGCTGTCATATGCCTTCCTGTAGTCTATCCATTACATTGCTAATTTGTCTTCCTTCTTCTACAATTCTCCACTACTGCCTGGTCTATTAACAACTGATTTTTTCATCCTCTTGTCTTTGTCCTACATCCCTTCGCTTCCTCTGGTATCAACCTGTTCTGTTCTAGGTAACATGCCAGCCTACTTGAAATCGCAGAAGTTAGCAATTTCCAAGTTGTTCGCAGACATGTTATTGGCCTGAAGTTTCTTGCCTCACTGCCTTTCTTTGGGTCCTTCTGTGTCAGAAATATCCTTCCCACTACCAAAAACTCTGGACACCCACTCACCACACACTCCTCCAATGCTACTGCTGTCTCTCATGAAGACTTGTGAACTTCTTCAGCCAATACCCATGTACCTCATCTCTGCCTGGCACCTTCCAATTCTTCATCTTCTTTAGAGCCTCCTTTAGCTTTGCCGTTGTGATTACTTCTTCTTCTTGTGTAAAGCCCTTCTCCATCTGCTCACTCTCTATCTCTGGTTCCTCACTCCCCCCATATATTCTCCCAGAACCCTACTGCATCTTCGCCCGCTCCAGGGGTAGCCTTTTCTCCTGCATCTAGTTCTTTGTAGAATCTCCCTTCTTGAGTCTCAAACTTCATATTGTCTCTTGTCCGCTTCGCCCTTGCTCTATATTTTCTCAGCTTCTGTAACTAATCTCTGCTTAAGCTCTTCTCTTGCAGTTTCTACAGTCTTCCCCTTACCTACGCTGCACTTGCTGCCTAATCTTTGCCACTTTATTCTCAATTCTTCTCTTCCATGCTGGTTTTCTGTCTCCCTTATCTTCTTGTTGCCTTTTCTTCTTCATGTCCACGCCTACATTCTTCAGCACCTCCCATGCGCCTGTATACACTAACCTGTTTATCTCTGTTACAGTCTTAGCATCTATCCTTTCTAATACTTTGTTAACCTTTGTTGTCTCTACTGCTAACTTGCTTCTCTTAATGCCTCTTGGTACTGGCAACCTACTTCTGTGTTCTATTTCTTCCTTCATTCTTTCCTTGATTGATGTCTCTGTTTCTGAAGCTGCGGTTTCTGCTGTTTCTACCATTACTACTACATCTGCCACTTCATTTTCCTTTTGTTTCATCTGTTCAACATTTTTTTCCCTTATTGTCATTCAGTTTCAACTTTCTGCTGACCTGCAAGCTTCTGCTCTGTAACATCTAATCCTGTTTCTTCTTTTTTCCATTCTTCCAACATTCTCTTCCTATAACCCTTCTCATCTTGTCTGCTTCTTCTATAACACTCCAATGCTATCCTGTTCTGCTCATCTGTCCACTTGTGCCGTTGTCCATTGGTCTGTGTGGATCCTTTACTGCCACTTCTCGAGTCCACACTCCTGATTGTGGGTCCTCGCGGTCCCAGTCTAGCCTTCTAACCCTTGGCCACTAGGGTCCATTATTATTATTATTATTATTATTCAAAAATTTTTTTCATTGACATTGCCACGTCAGGTGGAAACTTTATTTGAGCAACTCATTTCGAAGGACTCGAAAAATGGCTGAACTGTTACAGTATGGTAAGTGAGGCGGTATTTTTTCAACAATGTTTGAAGCTCAGCACGCTAGTTCTTATCACGAAGTTTTGCAGCTCTTTAACTTTAAAATAATAGCTGATTGAACTTCTCAACTTCGTCATTTGCTGAAAGAAAGCTTGTGGATATAGCAGTAAAGTTAAAATCAATTTTCTGGAGGTTTTTCTTATTAGTGGAACCGTCACATTTTTGGGTGTGATAAGTTCTACCCGATATCAATAAATAGAAAACTTCAAGACAAAACATTATGCTAAAGGAAATTGACTAAAATATTATGTAAATGATAAAATGTATTTTAAACTAAGGAATAGACCAAATATATCCATGCCCATTTTCTCGCATGGTTGAGAAGGTATTTTACTTTGTAGAAGGGATGCCGAACAATTCAAAAGCCCTAAAGGTTTTACATGTTCAAAAAAACTTCAAAAGTTTTTCAGAAGTGTTGTTAACCGAATACAAACAGACCATTATTCTAATTGCATTATATGTCTGTTTTAGGCATCTTTTTCTTAATGATTATGAGATTTAAACCAATTTACTTTTAAAAATAATTTCGTTTAAAATGGAAAGTTTATTACAAATACTGAAACAAAAATTTATCAAGTGGCACTCAATTTTTCTCACTCAATTTTGTAGAATAGGGCCTAATATGGTACACTAATTAAAAGCTATTAGCAAGCTGTCAGCCAGTTACCCCCTGATCTGTCAAAAAGCACTTTGTGAGTTATCGCAATCTGTCAGAAATTCATTAGTCATCTGTCAATCAAATAGTGAGTCATTTAAAAAAACCCCCTCAATATCGCAGAGGTCAAAATGTCAGTTTGTGGGATCTCCGATGCCTTATGTATACTACTTATCTGTTCAATTTTAATATTTGCAGATTTCCTTTCATCAAAAAGTGTTTGTGTTCAGTTTATCTTTGAAATATCATTGAAGTTTTTACATAAGTATTTGTTTCAAGTCCATGTTGCAGTTAAAATTTCTTTTCAGTTTTTTGTAACTAATAGAAAATTATGACGCCTTTTAAATTTTTTCAGCTAGAAGTCCACCCAAACTAACTGGGCTAACATGCACAGTCAATTTGGTCATTTTTCTCGGATCATGAAATACAAAATTTTTGGATCTGAACAATTTTTTTTCGTTTGTTAAAACGACTTTATGTATATTATTCCAAATGAGTTTAGTTTCTTTTTATATAGTTCATTTAGCGATCCTTCAAAACCAGTCAAATTTATTACACTTTTTGAAATCCAATTAATTGAGCAGAGAATGCTACGGTCTCTTTTTTTTACATTGCAAAATCTCTTCTTATTTGTATTTTTCCTCATTCACTTCCATACCATAGCGAGATATTATAATACCAAGGGCTTCTAAATATTTAGCAACCCTTGTATAATACCCATAAAACTAGCTTTATATTGATGCATTACCTTCACTCTGCTTTGTTTGTTAAATCCATGCCCTCCGGTGATCTAGTTGACCCGTCAACAAGTCCCCTGATCCGATGACGGGTTACAACTCTGCTACAGACATTAGGGAGAGGTTTGCTTCTTAATACAACTCAATTGCTATTCTGTCATTTCATGATAAAGAATGCCTTTAAATAGTAAAGGATGTTAAATACATATTTAACATCTTTAATAACCTTTATGAACAGTGGAAATTATTCTTCTGGTACTAATTTGATGGTGCGATTAAATATCGTTTTTAGTAAAATACATATAAATATCTTATTCACGTGATAACTTACAATCTTTCAGTATTATTTGTTTTATATGCATCTTTGTTATCTTAATAATTAATATAACTTAAATTTGAATAGCAATCGAATAGAACAAGACAAATAGACAATTTTGATTGTTTGTGAATTAAATGTCACTCATAACTTACTTTTCAAAGCTATTCAATATAAACAAAAAATGACGATTTCAATTAAACATTTATCAAAATGCACCAATCACTGGTTACCACAACCAAAATTCAATTTATTCATGCTGAACTTTAAGTGACTTCTATATATTGATGCCTGTATAATTGTTAGGGATAATTACAACACAACTCAGGGTTTTTCCCAAGACAGGTAATTTCTTTACCTACAGGTGCAAAGCTCGAGTCCCAGTAGAATATATATATATGTAGTAACGTTCCATTCCAAAAACAGGTGAAAATATTGATTAGTCTAAGCAAGCACACACGTGGAATTTTGTAGAGTCCCATGGATGGGCAAGAATTTTACAGGGTGGAAATTACCCTACCCATACTTCTATCAATTTGGTCAAAATTTTACAGCAAAGTAGCACAATTATTAACATGTTTAGAAAAATCAATTTAGTTATATTATATAGAAAATCTATAAAATGGCCTTACTTTGTCATAGCCTAAAATGAAAAGGTAAAAGAACCTAAGGAATTTTTTTCTTTACAACTGGTTTTCTTAGCCACAACTACATTTTAGAATATGCCTTCAAACAAATAAGGCTTTCAATGAAAATAGTATTAAAGAGCAAGAGCAATTATGTTAATGATGGAATTGAATACAAAATATTTAGCAGATGTTTCGTAATGTTAGAACAGCCAGGCTGTGAAGGCTTGATTAGTTCAAAATGCATGAGTAAAGATATCTTCATTAAAATTTGTCTTAAAATTTCAACTGTAAAATTTTGCATTAAAGGATCTTCACTTAACATCGAACGCTTTCAATGCACTTTGTATATGTGTTTGGAACAATAATATATTGTACATAGAATTAAAAAATTCAATGGAAACTATAAATTTGGTATGATTTGAACATAAAAACCATAATCCATACATTGACTGTGTTCTTAGAAAGTAAATTTTTTAAAGTTGCAGAAATTTCTTTTATTGAACTTCATATTATTGTATATATTAATATTTCATATTTTCTTTCTAATTCTATGTATTTGTTCAACAAAAGTCATACTCATGCATCAAAACTTTCAACTCTATAAATATTGACTATTCACATTAGTTTGAACTAAATGTAATATAGACAAGATTTAGAACCAAAAATTTTATTAATTCAACCACAGATATACTTTTGTATAAACTTTAGGGAACCTTTAGGATTTCCTTGAGCCTAAAATAGTTTCATAATTATAAAAGTTTTAGATTTTGGCAGCTCGTATGAATGCTACATGTTCCAAGTCACTGAGTTTATTTGGACAAACAGAGTGTGACTGAATGTCTTCAATTTTAAATCCACAATTTATTAACATTTTCTTACAAAAACCCACGGAAATTGGTAGTGTTTGGAGTTTGACTGAATTATTGCTAGGAGTCCATTGCGATTGCATTATTTCAGTAGATATTATGAAGGATCCTTCGACTTTCAACATACGATTGACAGTCCTTATGGTGTTGGAAAATGACTCTTCATTGGGACATCCTTCAACAAGTGTCCATGTGCATAAAACGGCATCATATGACTCGTATTCAATCGGATATCCGCAGAAGATGTCGTTCAGACTCATATCACAGGTAAAAACGCCTCGAAATTTATTTTTTAGAAGTGCGAAATTTGCGTTTGTACTGCACTGCATACGTTTACTATGAAAGGAATTCAGACTTTTGGTCATGGTATCAAAATAGTCTTTCTTTTCCTCAAAGTTATCCAGAGAGCTTAAAAGATATTGACGATTCTCAAAAAGAAATTCGCTTGCATCAATATGACAAACTTCATCAAGTCTAGCCGCACAAAGCATATTTATGAGAGTAGGCCCGCAGCCTAAATCATGAAGCTTAATTTTGCCATTTTCTGCTTTAATTTGACCAAGACTTTGAATGGTTGCTTTGATACCAAGTCGCATAAGGCGTTTTTCATCTGATAGCACACTATCAGAAATATAGTTTGGCACTAGTCCATTCCAATTAGTTATATATATTTCAGGGTTAAAATATTTCTTGTAATTGTCATGCTTTTCCTCATATTCAACTAGATTCATCTGATGATTATAAATTTAACTAATTGATCAAGACGAAATGTTGAGTACTCGGGTGAGTGTTATCAAAATTGATAAATGCTTGTTAATAATTTCTGATCAAATATCAATTATATTTTATTATTTAAAAGAATAATGCAATTCGTTTGAATGCATCATACATTCTGTATTAAATATTTGAATACTACACAAAATTATAACTGATTTTTATATTTCATTAGGAGTGAAAGGCCGGGTGATTGCGCATATTAAGAAAAATTGTGTAAATTTTATATTGTAAATGCAAACAAACTGAGTGTGAATTATTGTACTTTATTGACTAGATGCTTTGCATTCAGTGAAGATGCCCATGTACTCCAATACAATTTTCGGTTCTTTTATAGCAGCCAGCAGGTGTTCTCTTAGTTTCCAGTGTTAGTAGCCTTGGTTGGCCAACCCATGTAGTCACCACCACTGGTCTGCTGGTGGGGAATGAATGGCATGGGCGTGCACCATTCTACTTTCCTATGACATGCTGCTACAAAACTTTCCTGAATTCATCCTTCACATGCTGGAGTCAAAAAATCATGTTCATTTATAGCACACAGACATTTGAAGTTCTGAATCAAGTGCAAACCCTAATGATAATTGTTGTTATTACCAAGCTCATATAATTGAACGAATCTCCTTTACTATATAAATGCTGTGTCCATTTCGAAAATAACTTTTACTTCCTAAAGTACAATAAGTGCTACCTTGATTGACAGTTCATCAAAGCAATTAAGTTGTTTTTAGGATTTTCCAGACTTTGAAATAGTAAAATCTGAAAACCAATACCATGATTATCAACAAGTTCCTCAGCTTATAAAAAAATTGAGACTGGACGGTTGAATAGGCTCGAAAGATATGATACTTGATCTTTGAAATTCAACATGACAGGTTGCTCCAAAATAAAGTTTGAATTTCCAAACATTTATATGATTATTAAAAAAACATTTATGAATAATATTTAAACCAATTTCAATATTTACTAAGTAAAACGACATTTTATTTAAGATAATCAGTAGTCAATTTTACAAGGTATTCTCATTAATGTTTTGCTGGGCCAGAAAGATCACTTCTAGTCTACAAATTAGGGAAACTGGTCAAGTAGCATTATTGCCTTTCACAAGCATTGTTTTTTCCATGAATTACTGAAGTAGTAAAAATATATTATCCAGCTTATCTGAATGTAACTTGCTAAAATAATTACTCACACATCAAGTCAGTTTGTCAATGGTCTTGGGATTATGCTGATATTTATCTGGCAATGAAAAACTGAGACACAATGTGTTAATATCAGAACTATTAGGTATTTGATTTTTTAGCATAATGGAATCCTCTTCTCTTGAATCCCCTTCCAACAATTCGGGATCATCTTTTTGAAATGCGGGTTTGCATTGTTTTATTGAACATAGATAGCACAATTTGTCTTTTGGAAGCTTTGCTCTGATTATATAAACACATTTTGCACGATCATTTCAAAGTTCTACGTAAGCATTTCATATGGATCTGAAAGAAATTGTATCTTGAAGAGGTTTTTCTCCACAATAAGAAGCTCTATGAATATAAAATATATCATTTATACCTTAAAATTCCATGTTTAAGATGTACATCACAAATTGAATTAATGAAATTAAAATTTGCGTTTCAAATTAAACAAACTACAAGAATTTTATTACAATATTAATTTACATATCTATGAATCAACGCCATAATAACGAATTATTTAATGGTAAGCTTTTTCTTTTCTGTTTTTGTCACAGTACCGTTCCATTCGCGAATCATCACCGCGCCTGATTGCTAGCTTTTGTGCTCGTTCATCCAGTAGACTAAGAAAAGAATTTATAAGATTGATCACATTGACAAAGAAAATACCTAAATTCTGCACGCTGCTTCATCTTTTGCAGTCGGGCCAAAGTGATCTCATATTTTTCTTGGGGAGAGTGCTGAAATGTTTTCGCTAACCAACGAGTAATTGGATGCTAAATTATTTCTTATAAAAAAACAATACACACACTCGAATTAAATTGCAAATCTCAAAAGAGAAAATGATTTATTAACATTAAGCATTTGGATATTCGAAATATAATATACATATTAAAACAAAATTCATGTTTAAATTTGACTGATCTTCAATTTTTAAAATTTTTACATTTGATTTTTATTAGATAGAAAAAATTTACACCAAGTCAATTTTCGAATACTTAACGGCAATCTTTCATTCATTGAAATAGAATATATCAATTTGTTCACTATGAGCCATTTAAATGTATTTTACTTTTAAATTGGATTGCACAACAGTTTTCCAATTCTCACTAATGCCCTTTTCTTTATTTGCAGATAGACTTTAGAACTCATCCATGCATGAAGTGATTCAGAGTTTAAGGAATCAAAGGCGTTTACGACCCGAAACTTTGTCCAACAGCACGTCTGATTAAGACAGCATTGGGTCAAAGTGTAGAATAAAAAATAAAAGAGGAGACACTCTTCTATCCCATGGTGCTTTTAGATTTTGGATACCATTACATGTATTCTTGACTTGAAAGGAAATCCTGGCTATGCTTCTGATATCCTTCTGCAATACCAATAAAGAGGATGACTATAATACATGTAAAACAAACTACACTGTATAACACAAATTTAAAAATTTACACAATTGATGAAAGCCATATAATGTCTCATACCAATTCATTTATGCAGTCCACTTTCTCCTATTATTCTTAAGTTTCTCATAAATGCGACAAGTCAAATGTAAACCAACATGGATTTATGTTTATAGGATATATTTGCCAGAAAAACAAATTAATAAAATAATAAAATTCAATTTTGTGAAAATGTTATGATGTTATCAAAAACAGAATATACCTTAATTACAAATTTTTAATTATTTTAAAACTAATTTTTAAATACTTAATGTTAACGGCGGTAATTTCAACTGCACAGCAAAGAGCTTGATTTCATGCAAAAGGATATTGTCTCAGGTTTAAAATAAACTATTAACCAATGCAATAGACTATCATAACGCATCAAAATAAATTATCAATATAAAAAGTCCAATTTTTGTAAATATCAGTCTATTTAATATCTATAAAATCATTTACAAATAGTGTCTCACATTGCAATTTTGTATATTAAGAAATCCAAGTGCATTAGATTGTAACATTGAGGAAATACCTGTTAAAATTGATGCAGAAAACTTTCTCATAGGCAAAATGCAATTAAGGGAAGTTTTCTGCATTACTGTTGGCCGAATTTTGTTGGATGCTGCAGCCTGATGCTAAATGGCAAATATATCTATTAAACATAAGCACATGTACATGTGCAAAAGAACTGAAGGGTAATAGACGAAAATGGACTGCAGAAACGAAAAGAGCTTGGCGCTGTTAGTATGGCCACGTTATTGCTTTCAAAAATCTTTTTAGTGTTGGAGAGTGATATTAGTACATTGCTGCTAATTTCATCTTTCTATTTTGTACACAAAACTTTAATGTTGAAGTATTTGTGTAAATTTGCAGTGTTTCGAAAGCTTAATGTAATAGAAATATACCTATTGACTGGTGGTACCCTATCTGTCTCACTTTTTAATTTCTATCTCACATAGACAAATACAAGATCTCATTTTCATTATTATCTCTCAGCTCACTATTAAATAATCTGTAATTGCCAGACATTCGTGCTAGCCAAAGGCATGGTATCATCACAGTGTTAGGTTGTATAAGTGCATGTACGTGTTGAACCACGAACGAGAGATTTATTATTTCCATACACCCATCTGTATACGTAACTTAATGGGTCCACAATTCGGACTGGATAATCAAAAGACCTCCAGAAGCAACTTGTCGCCCCGTGCTAGTGAAAGCACTCCCGAATTGTCGCCGATCTTAAGCAATAGTTTTCATCAAGATATAATACAAAGAAAAATACAACGGTAAAAACGGCAGTTGAGAGTAGATAAAATCTATTAAGCATTCTCTACAGTTTTATCAGGTTTTATACAAGAATTGAGTTATTACCTGCCTTTATTTACAAAATCAGTTGTCTACGTAGTTCAACATGATCAATTACTTTTCCCTTGTAAATTCAATTTGAGCAATCAAAATAAGCACCACCGAGGGGACATCAAATTAACAATAGCAACCTGAGATTGAAATAAATGCTGACGTCAGAATGACGTAAAAATACAGAATAATTCATAAATAATAAAATCGAAAGAAGTCCCCAAGCAACTCTACATGCCCCCCTTGCTCAAATTAATTTTCGGATAACAGTTGAAGGGCGGGCCCAGACACGATATTTTGAGTAGCCATTATCATCTTTGTAGCTAATTCACCATCCCATGTTTGGACTTCAGCGTATTGTGGTTCACGTGTGATCTGCATGAGTACTTCTCTTTTGATGACTACTTCATCTTTTAATCGCAGAAATTTCATCGTTGGCATCCTATTACTAACAGGGCAATTCCTTCTGAGATTATTTAACTGTCTTGTAAATGTATCATAAAATCTTTCATACAGTTGAAGACCCTTGAGGGCAATCATCAACGTCATCATTGCATCAGTGTCAGACGTGTGTGCGTCTTCTGCACTGATCTCAGTATGTGGGTAGAAGTGTATAAACACCTGCCTCAAAGACCCCATCGTGGTCGCGTGGTTGACAAACAGTGAACAGTATTCCTGAACTTGATTGAGTGTCATTTGTTCTGGGTCGGATACATTAGCCCTTAACATCGTAATGATCTCTATCCTTTTCATGGCATCATAATACCTAGTGATGGTTTCGACATTATTAACCCACATTAANTTTCTTCTCCATCTTGCTAAAGCCCGCAGGGGAGGCCAGAGTGGTGGTCCCAATTGTTACTGGATAATTGATTCATGCAACTTTTATCGTATCCCAAAATTTTCCTTGGAGTCCTCTCTGTCGCAGGCATTCGATCTGTTGATGGGATATTCACATGCAAGAAGTGGTGCATTCCATGTCCAGAGCTACGTGTCACTCCGGGGATTGCAGAATGACCAATTCCTCTTTGGTGAACATCTCAGTAAGACACCATTTCATCAAGGAAAGAACATCTTTGTGTCGACTATCAATTAGAACTCTCTGTTGTACCATAAGCTCGTCGAGAAACTCGCTAGGGTCATGCTCGACCATTAGTATATGTTCGTCCTCAGTGACAGACCATTGTGGCGTCAGCTTTGGGGATATAGCATTTCTGCCAAATTTCTCCAAATTTACTTTTTCGATTAAGTCACGGATGTGGGGCGACATCTGGACTGCTGAGGATGCTGATAGTTCCTCCTCCCTGTAGAATTGTTCTGGCGTTCGCATCACCTGATCGAAAATGGTAATGGGAATAATCTTGCCCTCCTTATTGACGTGTTGGGATGATTCGATAAACTGGCCATACCCACATTCTGGATATTTCATTTGCTGCAAGCGGAATAGAGCTTCAGTCTTTCCATAAATGTCGTGCTGGATGATCTGATCCAGGAATTTGTGCATTGAACCTGGCATTCTTTCTACGAGACGTCTGGTACTCAGGGGAGCGTTATCTGAGTGAAAAATCGCAAATTTAGTTTCGGCTGTTGTGCCCCACATATATTTCTTCATTGTGTCGGAGAAAATATTTATGTTCAACGGACAAATGCCAAGTCGACTACTGGTTAACATGATTGACATCTTGCCTGTAACACTATTCGCCCCCACCAGTCAGGCATAATATTTTTCAAATTTGTCCATGGGTGTTTTTGTTTTTCCAGGGGAGGAGGGAGGACTGCATTTGTAAAGCAACCAATTCTTCACTTTCCATGTTAGTGGACAAATGGCTAATTCGTGTATGGTTGTCTTTGTAAGTGACGACCTCTTTTCATGTGTCATAGGTATTTGCAATTGTGATTCTTTGGTTAGATAGATGGCTAAAATCCAGATGGCTCCTTGGGCGTAAATATCTGGGAGATTTTTCTCAGCGAACAGGCGTTCTTTAAAGTTCTTTTTGTCCTGTGTGTTGTATGAAACCTTAATGTCTCTGAGGGTTCTTTCTACTGAGGGATGATAATTTTGCGAGGGGCTCACTATATCAAGGCGGGGCCAATCAGACTCAGGGTTGAAATCCGCTTTGAGGTTGGACCATATGGTTTGAATTTCGTGCAACAGTTGTTCACTCTGTGCAAATGCGAAACTTACATGCATGTCGTTCACTGTGAGCAGTGATGGAGTGTTGGGGTCTGTCACCTCTAGGGTTTGTGATTGAAGAATAACATCAATAATCAATTTCTGATCGACCGCTAAATGGTGTGATGGTACCCATTGACATAGTAGCAAATCTGTATATATGAGCCTGGTGATGGAGAGATGGCTCAATGAGTGTGATGATATGGGAAGGTAGTCGTCTTTAGATAATATTAGAAAATTTTCCATGCAAAAATGTAAGTTTTTGATGGGCTCCGGTACTATAGTCTCGTGTTCACCTCTGACTATCATTATGAGGCATATATCCTCAACTTTTGCTATACAGTATGCTATCTTGATCTGCTCCATTATGTCATCCATCTGTATCTCGTTGATGCGCAAAAAATAGATAAATAAAAGATTCTGGAAGTCAATATTGACACACTCAA
>CABFPE010000293.1:771905-815826 GCA_900660155.1 Hofstenia miamia
GCATGCAGACGTTCCATAAACATTTTTGTATTAGTGATTATAATAATGACTAAGTTGATCTTGGCGTAGAGTGAATATTTAAAAGAGATTTTTTTATTGAAGAGCATCCCAAATTATGTATTGATCACCAATTTCATAAGTTGTTAGAAAGAATACCGCAGAACCTGTTGTATGAACAATGAAATTCAATTGCCAATTTTCACTTAGATTGAGATTATTATAATTAGGATTCTATATAAAAATGTGCGTAATTTATAAAATGTACAAATGCACAAGTTTTAAAAATTTTTGAATTCGAAATTTCTCAAAATGAAGATCCCATCCGTTCTGATTCTATCTCTGCGACCCACCTAACGCGTATGCAGCCATTATTAAGGCGTACTAAGAAACTGTTTCTTGTTGGCCGTAAACATTAGTAAGCTAATGCTCATATTCCACAGCTTTTGCCTAACATTGATGAGCCCCCTTTGCAGGCTCATAAACACGTTCAACCAGGGCTGCGTGTTGTGTACATGTCACAGTGTGAGCTTGTCTGGTTTAATGCCACTAAAATAGTCTAATACAATTAATTAGAATAAAGGCCAATGTATGTACATGTAGAACTTGAAAAAGTTTCTCTATTTTTATTGATGCTTGCTTTGCGGGGAATTAACTGAGAGTAGTGAGACGTTTGATATCTCACTCAAGGTGCGGTGATCCTTACCGCACACCTCGAAATGATCTATTTCCATTTCGTGAACCAATCAATAACGTTCGGCGACAAATGTAGGATCCAATTTCAATGAATACGCTTAATTTCATAGTGTGCGTTAATACGAACGCACACCTTGCTCTTTTAACGTTTATTAAAATGTGGATGTCGCTATACCTAGTTATTGCGACATTCAGGATTGAGGTAACTAGGGCATTTTAATTTATCAGTGATTGCTTAACAAGATGATGTACTAGCCAATGTACTAGTTTATGGATCAAAACAATCGAAATGCTTCAATTTTACCAAAATTGTAATTTAGACACAGGTTTTATAAGAAAGGGCTGAACGCAATGCGTTATAAAAATGGCAACTCAATTAGATGTGTTACCTGTAATTAAAAATTGGATTGAGTATTTAATCACAAATTACAAATGTCTAAAAATATAGTGTAAAAATCAGTTTGATGCGGGATTAAATTTACTCAGTTCTCAAATAAGCGAAAAGAAAAAACGCTCTAAAATCATAAAATTGCTGGTTAGAAGGTGTGCGGCGCACACCTCGCACAGAAAGAGAATACGCCTCTGACTAAATGTGTCAAAACAGCAGAAATGTGTGCTTCCCATGATATACTATTGTATGCAAAATTCTACTTTCCACTTTCCTATGACATGCTGCTACAAAACTTTCCTGAATTCATTCTTCACATGCTGGAGTCAAAAAATCATGTTCATTTATAGCACACAGACATTTGAAGTTCTGAATCAAGTGCAAACCCTAATGATAATTGTTGTTATTACCAAGCTCATATAATTGAACGAATCTCCTTTACTATATAAATGCTGTGTCCATTTCGAAAATAATTTTTACTTCCTAAAGTACAATAAGTGCTACCTTGATTGACAGTTCATCAAAGCAATAAAGTTGTTTTTAGGATTTTCCAGACTTTGAAATAGTAAAATCTGAAAACCAATACCATGATTATCAACAAGTTCATCAGCTTATAAAAAAATTGAGACTGGACGGTTGAATAGGCTGGAAAGATATGATACTTGATCTTTGAAATTCAACATGACAGTTTGCTCCAAAATAAAGTTTGAATTTCCAAACATTGATATGATTATTAAAAAAACATTTATGAATAATATTTAAACCAATTTCAATATTTACTAAGTAAAACGACATTTTATTTAAGATAATCAGTAGTCAATTTTACAAGGTATTCTCATTAATGTTTTGCTGGGCCAGAAAGATCACTTCTAGTCTACAAATTAGGGAAACTGGTCAAGTAGCATTATTACCTTTCACAAGCATTGTTTTCCCCATGAATTACTGAAGTTGTAAAAATATATTATCCAGCTTATCTGAATGTAACTTGCTAAAATAATTACTCACACATCAAATCAGTTTGTCAATGGTCTTGGGATTATGCTGATATTTATCTGGCAATGAAAAACTGAGACACAATGCCTTAATATCAGAACTATTAGGTATTTGATTTTTTAGCATAATGGAATCCTCTTCTCTTGAATCCCCTTCCAACAATTCGGGATCATCTTTTTGAAATGCGGGTTTGCATTGTTTTATTGAACATAGATAGCACAATTTGTTTTTTGGAAGCTTTGCTCTGATTATATAAACACATTTTGCACGATCATTTCAAAGTTCTACGTAAGCATTTCTCAAAATTTTGAAATGGAGGCTGTTGCTGCGTTGTATTTCTGTTGAGATATTCATGAGAATATCTTGAAAAATCATATTTGTTTCCTCATTAAACAAATCGCAAGTTGGATTTAATCTATTTGTAGTCATTTGAGGTTAGTCCAGGAATAATTAACAGTAATCTATAAGAGAAAATTGATAAAGTTTATGAAAAATAGTAACAATCAGAAACCATTGTCCCATATATAAACATTATCTTAATTAAGTTAGCAACATCAGCTAAAGTGTTTTTAAGAAGTATTAACCTTACCTTGCTTCATGTGACTTTCAATATACAAACCAAATTTCTCTAAATTTATAAAAAATTTAATAATTTAGGATACACACCTTTGGTAAAAAATTATTTTGATGCTAACATTAGACTAAGATAAATTACATAAAATAATATATATATAATATATAATATGGTGGGAAATTACGAACGTTTGGAATTTGCAATTATCTCTTGATTCGTAATAAAGAAAATACATATAAATTAAATTATCTTCAATCATTTTCGAAAAATGGATCTTTCAAAGAAAGAAATTGTATTATCACTATCGGAAACTCAAATAATGTCTCTGACACATCGCCAAGCACAATCTGCTTTAAAAACATTGGTTCTAACACATGAAGATGATAAGCTTTTATTCAATGAAATAAACTCAAAACTGGATAGTATTACGAATGAAATTGAAAAATACTCAATGAATATCACAAAACTCAATCAAGATATTTGTAAAGCTTCAAGCTCATCTATAATTCAATCACTACCAGCATCTAGACCAGTTAATCCTAATGTACTAATTTTAACTGGAGTTCCTGAACAACAAAACTATAATTCAATTGAGAGAATTGAAGCTGACTTGAACAAAGTTCAGCAAATTTGTTACGACTTGATTGGCAATTCATGTAATTTTAAAGATGTATACAGACGTGGTAAATACCGAAATGACAATAAAAATCCTCGACCGCTTGTGATAGAAGTAACAAATGATTGGGATCGTCGCAAGTTATTTGCTAGTTGTAACAAACTATCAGGTACTGGAATGTTTCTTAGACATGATATTTCAATTGAAGATCACAAAATTGAAAAGCAATTGCTTAAATACAGGTACGATTTATCTCAATTGGGCATTCCAAAAAATGACATGAAAATACGTAATCTTAAACTATATTTTAAAAATGTAATCATNAGGCTGTTGTGAGGGATGAAATGGTTTGTTGCCTAGATCGAAACAACGCATATAGGTTAGGAATAGGTATAAGGGCTTTTTACTCACCGCCTAGCTGGATATCGATACGTTTCACTTGTTGCATGTAGTAACAAACACGAAATAAGGTGAGATCGCCACCCTAGGTATTATCTATCCTTACTTATCTTATTTTAGATCCAAATTGTTGTTTACATTGGACTTATAATGACCGAAAATGGCCTTTTATACATGAATGTTTTTATATATTGGTGTCATCATAAGTTTAGGAAGCTGCTATTTGTTATATACTTTAACGGTTTTTAACTCCTTTTTAATCTCTCGCAGCTAGTGTCGATAGTTAGATTTATTATTATTACATGTAGGGTAGGAAACTGCTGCGCTATTTAATTACTAGATTTTTATGTCAGCAGTTAGTGCCAATGAACGGTTGCATTAATACACAAGTAAGAACTACACTGTATCTGAGAATGAGTCATTAAGTCGAATAGTGTCTGCACTACCTTTTATTATCACATTGTTAGAACCTCACTCTGTTGTGGAATGGCAGATGGCTTCTTGGTGATCAGATACCGCTTCGGGCAGCGAGCCCATTGTTAACTGGAGTCTCTCTCATATGGTTACCTAAATAGTGGCTGTTACATGTTATTCTAATATCGTATGGATTCTAAATATAGTTTAGTGTGGATAAATAGAAATGTGTTCATGAGACAACGAAAGTTAATCTAGATAGACATTACCCCGCTTGTAAGAAACTGTAGTTCAGCATCTCTAAATAGCTCTGAGTCAATACACATCTAAAGCCTGAGTGATGATTCTACATTAAAATGTCAAGAAAACTAATTGAAAAATATTGCTTCTCATTGATCCAGTATTAACACATTAGAAAATAAATTTTCTACAGGAAAATTAATTATTTATAATAAAAGTCTCTGATATTAAGGCATTGATAGATAATCATAGATAATAATCCAACTAACATCTTTTACTATAAATTGCAAGACACTACTGAAAATAAAACGAAAGGCAACTAAAGTATAATTTAAATGAAAAAGTTAAACTTCTAAATTAAAAAATAAGTAATGGCATTTGAAATTACATAACTAGTTACTTAGTAAATACTACTATCTAAAAGCATATTTCAATTAAGACATACAGGGTGAAATGTGTCTGAATGAAAATTGGACGAAAGATCTTGTAGTGCTCCAAAGTTTTTGTGGCTCAAAATTTTTGAACCTCATTGCACTTGGCCTTTGAAACACTTTAAGTGTTTCCCTAATACTGGCAATGTGAATTTCATAAGCCACGAAGACAATATTTCAGAGGTATATCTAAATGTGTTTGCGTTAGATTTATTTATTATTTTAAATTAAAATTGGTTAATTCGGTAAATTTCATCTCAATTTATGATTATTTTATTCGGAATTTTGCAACTACTGTTCTTTGAATGATATTGGCCAATGAAGATATTCGACTTTTTAAGATAGGAAACTTTCTTCTGTTCTAAGGAATGCATCGCTTTAATTTAGATGTGAAAAAAAATTTTATTTGATTATTCTGCATATTTTCACGTTTTTTGCCTTGTTTATGGTGCTTTGCTTTTGAATATACCGTAAATATTATGAAATGGAATGCTCACTTTGAAAATGTTATGCAACAAGGATTACGCATTTTATTCTTTGTAAGAAGAAATGTGCCAATTGTCACTAATTATAATACCAAATTGAAAATTTATAAAAGCTGCATTTTATCCATTTTAACATATGCTTCTCAATGCTGGTGGCCTTCTAGAGTTCAATTTCAAGCAATGGAAAGATTTCAAAAGAGATGCCTTCATTGGGTATTTAATTCTAAGGACAGAATTGAATATAGTTGCATATTTAAATTAAAAATTTTTCCAATTGCTATCCAATTCCAATTATATGACCTACTATATTTTAACAAGCTTTTAAATGGATTATACAAAGTAAATCCCTATGATTATGTGTGCTTAACTAATTCAAGAGAATCAAGAAAAAATTCANCAATTTCAAGCAATGGAAAGATTTCAAAAGAGATGCCTTCATTGGGTATTTAATTCTAAGGACAGAATTGAATATAGTTGCATATTTAAATTAAAAATTTTTCCAATTGCTATCCAATTCCAATTATATGACCTACTATATTTTAACAAGCTTTTAAATGGATTATACAAAGTAAATCCCTATGATTATGTGTGCTTAACTAATTCAAGAGAATCAAGAAAAAATTCAAGAAACTTATTTACCATACGTAAATGTAAAAAGATTAGTTCACATAATAATTTTTGGGATCGAGTAATCTACATGGCCAATTACATAATAATCAATACTTCTGTTGATATTTTCGATAAACCTTATGCATTTAAAAACCAACTTATCAGATTCATGGAATTTCATATTAAGGAGTATTTCACCACTGATAATGTTTGCTCCTGGTTTTTATCTTGTTTCTGCAATAATTGCAGAATAATAAGAACTTTTTTATAAATAACTTATTTTTGTTAAATTTATAGATCGTTATATTAATAGCGAATAGAAGACATTTAGTAGTAGTAGTAGTAGTATACATGTATATACTTTTATATGTATACATTGACTTGTAACCTCTGTTTATTACCACAATATTAAAGGACACCCTCTAGTACTAAAATTTCAACATTCCTTGCTCCATATCTTCTTTTCAAGCAAATTATTAGTCTCATTGTAGACATTGTAATAACTAAATTATAATATAATTAATTGAAATGAAGTTAAAGAGCAATAGATTCTACAATATTTGTTTCATTTTCTATTGTAAAATTCATGTGAATTTGATTTTTAAATTGTAACTGCATGAAAATTTGCATTCAAAGTTTGTTGTTACGCAAAATATATTGTGCTGTTAAAAAGAAGTATTAAAAAGGAAAGATATATAAAGTAGAATTTAAAAATTATATAAAAATTTACATAGGATCAACTTGTAATAATCTACAAACAAGGCTTTCTTGGTACTTGAGATCAAAAGATCGTCAAGTAAATATATATTTAATGAAAAGTAAGCCAAAATTTCTTTGATAATTGATGCTCCATCAAAAGATACAACAATGCTGGAAGAGATTGAAAAAGGATATATCAAGGATTTTGTAAAAGGATATCAAGAGAATCTTTTAAATATACAATGCAATAAAAAACTTTAAAACAGAAACCAATAATATATAAAAGTGAAATTGAAAAGGAAGAAAAAACTAGAAAAAAGAAAAAGAAAGAACAAGAACTTGAAATATTTGTATGAAAATTGAATGATAAAATTCAAATAAAGCACTATCCAGGAAAGAAAATGTATAATATTGATACTCTGTATAAAGGAAAATGTCATCATTTCACTGAAAGTTATATAAAACAGGATCAAAATGCATCTTATAAGAACATTCAAATAAAGAAATGCAATGCTATCAAAACAATCATGAAGGATTATTAATCCAACTGTGGCATCACCCTCTGCATTGACTAACATTTCATCATTAATAATTCACAATTATTAAATTTTCAATTGTACACTATTTAAATCATTTTGTAAATGCCTCAAATGACGTATTATGATTAGACAAACTGTGCTATTTTCAAATGCTTAAAATTTCTGCTGCACAGTATTTCTGGATATAAATATTACCATACAAAAGGTCATGAGGCACCTGCTAGTATTTACAGTATGCTTTAGTGCTACATTTTGTTTATACATTACCTGTACTCTTTTCTTTAAATATGTTGCTGTTAAATAACTTTCAATAGATTTTACTCAACATTTATTTCTTGTTGTGTACATTATTTCCTTAAAATGCTTTTCAAAATTATCTGATAGTTGCCAAGGGTGCCTTGTTCAGGTACAGCTTTTCAAGCCCATCACTATGGCACTTCAGCAAGTATAGGAATAATGCTTTACACAACTGCTTGTCATTTGTTATGTTTTATATTTTTTTTGCAGCACCTAAATTGCATGAGCTGAGGCCTGAACTGAGTTTAGGTTTATTAGCACATATGGTACACCTTGCACCCAAGAACATTTAGGGCTTCTCTCTTTCAATATTTAAATTAGGGCTCTGTCTAAAACAACTCTTTCTAATAAGGTTCTCTGTTTCAGGTCAGCAAAGTGTAGCCAGGCACCCTTCCTTTACCTGATCTTCTGACTACCTTTAACTTTTACTAGGAATAGGCTCATTTGGCTCTGGAGTCAGGCCATTAATTATTGAGACATCAGCAAATCCTGGTGTTTTATCTACACAGATTTCCATGCTGATGCCACAAAAATATTAAATCTATCAGGATATCCTGACCAGTTAACATGTCATTCCATTCTTTTACCTCAATATTTTTTCAATTCTTAAAATGTCCTGATCAGTTCTTTGCAATTCATATTCATAAAATGATCTTTTTATTTCTTCATCAGCCAAATCCATTAATTTGTATGTTATAGCTTCTGTTAGTTTTATTTTATCAATACCCAATGTTGCTTCAGGCCAATTAGGAGTATGACCTTTATCAAAAACTTTCCCTTTAAAATTTAGCTCTAAGGGTTATTAATTCTAACCTGTGGTCATCTTGATTGTTCTCTGATGGTCAAACACCTAAACTTTCCTTAGCCATGCCAAATTCAACTATATTGCACAAATTGCTGTAAACTTCATTTTCATTTTTTCTCTTTGATGCCTAAATTGAAGTTATTTTTATAGAGCTATGTTATGCATTATTTTAGTGTGACATAATCAGCAAGAAGGTGATGAAAAAGAAGAAAAAAGAGTAAAATAATTTTGTGATTTAAGTATAATTTTGGATTATGCTTATTTATCAATTACTTTTTATAAACTATGTATTAATACAGTAATAGTGCTTGTCTGCAAAATCATTTGATGGAAAGTAACAACTGAAAGTACTAAGCCAATTAATAGACATGTTGTAGATAATTGGCAGACAAGTTTTACATTATTGAATCAAAAATAATCTAAAAACAGCTACATGTTGTTTGGTTGTAGATTTTAATATAAAATCAATGTAATAGTTAAATCAGATGATAAATTAAATCATGTTGGAGTTATCTTTGTATTGTATATGCTTTGATTGCTAATGTACAGAGAAAGCTAAATGTTCAGGCAAACAAGTAGTACTCAGGCACCCCAAGGATAATTAACCAAACTTTAGGTGGCTATCACTGTCAGACTGCAAATTTTTTCATCTTTGTCATCTAGTTTTGCCCTGTTTAAGAAAGTGTGCCTTTAGGTTAGGTATATGAATAGGGGTTTTGCTCTGTTTAACTTTCATATGAACTCAATTCATAATTATAACAAATGCCACAGAACAGCTGGCTAGCTACTAGGTTATTATTTTATTTAAAATCTAAATTAATAGGGCATAACAAACATTATTTTACATAAAAAGTGTTTGTGAACACTCTATTATATTTATTAAGTTACATGTTAATTATCAAATTTATGAAACGTGGAACATTGACTATTATCTTTCTACTGGACACATTGATTGTTCACATGTTCACAGGATCATGTAGCTATTTATATTTTGGGTTATTTAAATGTAGAGCAAATAATAACTGAATGCATTCAGGTTGCACAAATTCCTTTATTGCTAAAATAACAAGAGTAATCAATGTAGAAACAATTAGAGTTAAGCAAGTATAGGGAACACTGAACTACTTGCACTACTTGGAAATGTGGTACCTCCTTTTGGTTTTGGATATCCAGAAGGAAGACACATCTTCCATAGGAAGCCTTACTTCTCTTAGCTCCTACTTTGTTTTCCTTTTCTTTCACAAAATGTGTCTTTTTCTTCCAGAATTTGTAACAATTGATTTGTAGCATATTTCTTCCATTTTTAATGTGAGTAATTGTCCTCAACCTGAAATAGAACCTGTTGTTAGTTTCTTTCTCTTAACACAGTAAGTTAAATTTGAAAGGTTTGTCTTATTTAACAGAGTTGAACTCCTCTGTATGCAATAAGAAGTGAAAGATGAATTTTTTAGTGAGAACCACAGTTCTCTGTCATGAAATTTATTTCACTCTTACTTATATAATAAAGATTATTAATTACAATGCTCTGAAAGTGAAAAAGGACAAATCACCAGTAGATTTCTTATCAGAAGACTTTAGAATGCTTATATGTGAAAAATCAAGATGTGAGAAAATCTAATTTATTAAAGAATATGATTGTAAGTAGTCTTATATATAATGACAAATGATATATTTATGCTCCAATCTTCTTCAAGGAAAAATACAAAATCTAAAGAAAATAATGAAAAGCATATCAAATCAAGCAGGTTATAATGTTTTGGAAATATTACCTGAACATTTTTTAGAAAATTCTAATGAATACATAACAACCAACAGAAAAATAGTAATATTTGATGACCTTGTAAATGCTCCAAAAATACAGAATATAATAGCAAATCATTTCACTGAACAAATCAGCAATATATATTTCACAATCTTATTACAATGTTTCAAAGAAAATAAGGAGAAATTACACTAATGGTTTTATGCACTCCTGTAGATAATCAGGAAAAAAATTAAATTGCTAAAGAGAATTCTTTTAATCCATGCCTCCTTGAAAAATTAACCTGTGGGGAATAAAGTTTCTGTAATTATAGATTTCCTTTTGTAAATAAGGAAAAGAAGAGAGTGCAAAAAAACTTAAATGAAAAATTTAAAATGGAATATATGCACAGAATAGTGTCCTCTATTTTAACATAAAAAGAACAACTAGAACTCTATTTCAAAAGATATGAATGAAAAATTATTTTCTAAATTTATTATATAACAATGGATTATGATGAATGTAAAAAATTAGTAAATTTTGAAGATTAAGCCAGCAAGGAAGAAGATAAAATTTGAAAGCAAATGTGTGACTACATTAACCAACAAAATCAAGTTCAGTACAACTTACAAGAAACCTACAAATCAATTTTGCAAAGTATTTAAGATCAAGGATTTGCTATTAAACCAGCATAAAGAAAGCATATAACTGATATACAAAAGAATGAATAAATGTATCAATTAGAACTTGATATTTAGACATTAAGAAAAGCATAATACCTGTTCAAATTATCAATTTTGATTCATCTTCCAGCAATGACATACTTCAAAATTCAAAAAAGAAAAATGAATTAAAAAATCTTGTTAAGAATGTAGATGATAGTATACAGAGGACTGGTGCTACACTTCATGAAAGACAATATTTAATGAGAACCGCTTCAAAAATATGGGAATTTCATTTGTAGGGTAACCAATTTTACAGAAAGAAAAGGACACAAAATAGCAGAAACAAAGTTTCCTGTGGGGGATGGTCCTTCCCACTTAAATTTATGACAATATGCTTCGACTTATATACATAGACATGTATAAACTACATAGAGAATATAGTTTTGAAGCTTACTATATAGATCAAAATGGGATGCTTTATGGAAAGCAAATTATTTCTGAACCAATTGATCAATCCTTCATAGATCTTTTAACAAAAAGATATAATAAAAATCAAGATAAATACACTGATAAGTCTTAGGGAGTATTTAGGAATCTTTTGAAACTTGCTGGAGTTATAGGTAACTGCAAGAATAAAAAGTTAAGAAGATATTTAAGGATCAAAATGTTTGCTACTACAATGATACTTCACAATTAATGGATAACTTAGAATGACTTTTGTCTAAGAATTAAATAGATTAAAGGCTGTAACTAAGAAAGATGTTAAGATGGTTTACAATAAATTACAAAAATTTTTCACTATTGCTTAAGTTTGACGTTGTCAAGCACTAGAAAAAAGATTTTCTTTTTACTTATATGGTAGATAAGAGTGAAATTTCTCTATTTTTAAATTCAAATTATGAAAGTGTATAGCAAACCTCCATATTTCACAGTAAAATTTAAAAATTTCTTAAGATTACACACACAACTATGTTACATTTGCAAACATCAAATAAATATGTCATACTCCTGGTACAACATTTCTGAGGAACATAGGAACAGCAAAATTGAATATTCCCATAATGAGGCTAGTACTAGAACAAAAGCTACATTTCCTGATGGTATTTATCAGTGCAAAGATATCTCAGCATATATTAACAATGAAGATTGAGCAAATGGTCATAGATCAATAGAAAACACAGATAAACAGGTTGAAATCATTCTTAATGAAAATACTTATAAGATATTGGTTTCATTAGAGCTTAAAATGTTTTAAAATTTGATAAGTAATCTGGTGATCTACTAAGACTTAAGTTCTTAACACTGGAAGTACCAAATGTGTCAAAATTGACTCAAAATAAATTTTGTTTAATTATGCATCCATTCATTAAGAACAACAGCAGGTATGTACACGTCCAAAAATATTTATAATCTGTTTGAATTTCCATATGTAAATTTTTTTTCATTCTTTTACATAATTCATTAATTGAAATGTTATAAGTAACATAATTCTCAAGGAGTAATGGTACTTCAGGTGTTAAATAAAAACCATTCAATAATCTGAAAAAAGACTACAATTTAAACCATGTTCCTAGTGTTATAAAAGGAATTGATAACATTTTATTTCATTGTTCTCTGATAAGTGATAGTATACATAATAGAAATTATAGTGATATAGTATTTACTTTTCCTACAAATGATTTAGTATCAAGTTATCCATTTACAAAACAACCTTTGCACAAGCTTTTTATCAAAATCAACAAAATGAAATATGGGATATAAGAATATACATTACTGATAGACAAAATCAAATTATTAAATTAATTGATAATCATGTTCACTCAGTATTTTTTAATTAAATATGAGTATTTTAATTTCACTAAAATGTATATAGACATGACTAAATCTAAGAAAGCATATGAAAACTATTTAAGGGTGAATCAAATTTACCCACATATAATTAGCAATATTTAAAAGTTTGAAACACTAAAAGTAAATAGTAATCCTAAAATTATGGAGTTTTGCTTAGAAACTCCAAATGAACAAAAGGGAATGAATATACAATTGCTATTGAAAAAGTTTTCCAAGAATGGGCCAAATGAGTTTGACAATATGAAGGACAAAATTTTTAAAACTACTCTGAAATTAATTTTACTTCTTACATAAAAATGAATGGCTTCAGAACTCCTAAAACTCTAAAAAGAAATGAATACATTTGATTTAATCTCTAGATACAATTATACTTCCTACAGCAGGTAATATTTAAAATAAAAACAACTCAAAATTTACAGTTGATAATTCTACAGATATTATACTTTATGATTGGTTGTAATGTAACAGAATGCAAGCTTAAGGACATTCCTTATTAGCCTCACAAGGGAAGAAAGGTGCAAATTTGAAAGCACCTATTGTGACCAATTGACAATAGTGCAAAATGAAAAGAATTTTTTTAGAGTAATTTAGATTTGTAAATGATTTATTAAAATCAAGTAATGTTAAACAGGCAATACCACAAAAAATAGCCTTTTGATAAAATAGGCCAGAATAGACATTTACATTTTTATTAATCATATGATTAAGGGAAATATATTAATAACAATAAACATTTAGTAGAGTTTAGTCATTCATTAAATTCTTTAAACTTGTACAGATCTATAATGAAATCAGATAGCTAAGCTCTTAAGTGGCAATGGTGGTAGTGAAATAATGGATATTGATGGTGCCTTCAAAGATCAATCAATGAACACCTTAATTAAATTATTTAATGAATTCCTACTAAATACTGAACTATTAAATTGTGAAGTTGCAATATGTAACTTAGAGTTGTGAACAATTATTGCAACCTTATCTGAATTTGAACTAGGTCTAATTTAGATGTTGTTTAACTAACTGCTTAATCATTAATCCAATAACCTTTCATTCAATGAAAAGAGGCTTGTATCATTGGTGAATGAGGAAGAAGAAAAGCTGGATATGGATAATGATAAACATAGAATGTAATAACATTAAATTACTAAAGAAAGAAACAAAATGTATATTCAAATTATCTGTTGGTACATAATGCAATTCCACTACATTTGAAATGCAGTAACTTTCTGTATTAATAGGTAATCAAGTTAAACACAGATATCATAGTGAGAAAAGCATTCAAGTGATTCATCCACTATAGTATACACTGCACCATGTCAGTTTGACCCTCTGAATGCAGCAGCATTTGTTAAACCTAAATACAACAATGGTACTTGCTACCATTACTTGTGGACATATTATAGATATATTCAGTAATATGCAAGGGGCACTAACAGTTTAGAGGTCAATATTACTGAAAAATTTAAAGATGAAATAAGTTTCCTTCAAGGACATAATTTATCAAGAGGATGAATTAAGTATTAATGAGATTATGGGATCTCACATTAAAATTTATGGCAGGTGTGGTTGGATGTGCAGTCCCTGTAGACAGAAAACTAGTCACTCAATTACAATTATTTGTCATAAAATTAGCCTTCAATCCTATGTAGAAGAAAGATGTATTTGAATAGCTTTATAAATGACAAATGGATGTATATAAGAAACACTTTATGTAGCATAATCCAAAGCATAAGCTGCTAATGAAGAAAGAAGATCAGATGATTAGTCAAAACTAAGATCAAATTATGATTATTAATTAAAAAACAATTTAAGTTTAATTATCAGATTATCTTTGTAAATGCAACTAAGTATTAATATATCAAATTAGTACTTGTCATTGAATTTAACCAAATGAAGGGGGTGAATTTGCTTCCATTATTTTTAGCCATTTTTGGCAGATGATACAAATTTGAATTTCAAATGACAGGTACTTTTTGAAAGTTAACCATAAATATGTGAGAAATCATTTTGGAAATTGTTGAAGTAAATTCTTTGAAAATCTTATCTTTAGATTTTATATCAGTTTGCTTATTTATACAGAATGTCAAGTTAAATGGCAAATGCAGTAGTAGTAGTGGTTTGGGCACACATTGGGAGCAACTTGAGGGTACTTGATCCAAACCATGAACCTGCATTTAAGTTAGTAATACAAATAGGAGTTTTTCCCTGTTTAGCTGGCTACTGATTCTTTCATTTACATGTATCTAATAATTGATATCAGCAAAAGGGCTGGATAGCCTACCATAGGTTATACAAATTTTTTCTTATAGACTTAGGTGACCTATAATAAACTGATAAATAGACAGAGCATGTATTATAGTTACTTAAATGTAAGGTAGGAAGCTGCAAGTTATTATGTAACTTATTTTAATTAACTCATTTAAAGCCAATAGTTTTTGGTAATGGCTAAAGTAATAATTATCAAGCAGCTAGTGACATTGCAAGTTTGCAAAGCAACATAAATACACATTACAAATTAAGTTTAAGTCAGTTACAAATAGCATTTAGAACTACACTGGGTTAGGATAGGGAACACATAAGAACATCATTGAGCTGAGGCTTGGAACCACTAGATCAGCAATGGAAACACAAGTGAGGTGATTCAGAGATCAGAGTTGGGCAGAGGCCATACTCAAATCACAGAGCAGAGCTATGATGAAGGAGTACCTAAACAGTATCCAGTTGATGTAGTTAAGTGAAGATTAACCAAAACAGATACAACATCAGAGTGAATAGTTAAAATACATACATCCCTACCCACTTAGAATGAAGAACAATAATTTAAAAATTAATTTAACCTACACTAATGCTTGGTAGCAGATGCTACATTTAGAAGAATCTTAATCCTATAAATCACCAATCAGGCATATTTAGAATAAGGAATTCAATACAAAAACCTAGATATGTTTTCATCTATACCATCACTGAAGATAAAATTAATGATCAAAGCAAGAATGAACTTGGCTTTGATGTTATGACTTCTACTGAAATTTCTTTATTTCAGTTAGAATTGAAAATGATAATTTCTATCCACAAGTGGAAATTCATCCAAATAGTGAGTTTTCAAGACTTTATACAGAATTTGTAAGATATAATGACATTGTCAATGACTTTTCAACAGACACATTTATTAATCACTCTGATTTTATGGAGAAATATGGAATAATTGTGTTTGATTTATCTAAAGAAAATGATGCATCTTCAAATACTATCAATGAAATTAGATTTAGATATACTTTACAAGGTGCTCCTGCAGATCCATTTAAATACTTTACTGTAATTATGTATAAACAGGACATATCTGTGAATACAACATCAAACAAATTTTGTTAAGATTTTAAGGAGAAAATATTTTTATTAAAGGTTAACTGTCATTAAATTCACTTCACTCTTATGTAAAAATGACAAGATATAAAAAGCATAACTTAAACTTAACTATGGCTCAATTAAAAAAATTGAAAAAATGTATTAAAAACTCAAGTCCTATAACTTTAAGTAGTAACAAAGGAAATTCTCTTTCATTTCTTTTAACAAAAAGACAAATTAATCAGTTAGTAAAAGTTAAAAAAATGAATATTTCTTGTGGTATTAAAATTTCAACAACACAATTAAAAGAAATGGTGGCACTTTGGCCCCCTTACTTATGGCAGCTCCTCCATTCATTGGAAAGTATGCATTAGCACCATTAGTTACTGTTGTGATGGGAGCCATATGAAGAAATGACATCAATGAATTTTTCTGAAAGGGTTTAAAACAATCAGTCCCAGGAGGAGGTATGTGATTTAGTACACCTAAAGAAAATGGTATATGTATGTATACATTTAAAGGAAATTGTATGCATATAAATAAACCAAAACAAAAAGGAATTCATATAAAAATAAGTAGTAAGTTTTAAGTGGGAAGCTCCCCTTTCAAATTATGACATTTTACAATTTATGAAGATTATTAAAAACCTTAAGTGGATATTTTCTAGAATTACTTTAAAAAAATCTAGGTTTTGGATTTTATGTTTGCAATCTAGATCATTCCATAAATAATGGCACCCATTGGATAGCATTCTACTACTTTAGGGAGTTTGACTCTGCAAAACTTGAGTACTTTGATAGCTTTAGCCTACCTCCCTTTCAAAGTATTTCTTTAATATTTAATGACAATATAGTATACAATAGTTCACAATATCAAGAAAAATCTAGCATATTATGAGGATACTATTGTATTTGTTTATATATGAAAAATGTAAGGGAAGAGATTATTTCTCAATACTTAATGATCATTACAAAAGAAATTGTTATAGATATTATAATGAAGAATATATTATGAACTATTTTCTAGACAAAAAAATGATTTTCTTTTCTCCTTATATTAATGGGATTTAATAATAGTGGAATACCTGAAGTTACACATTCTTATCAAGTAAATGATAGCAATAACATAGAAACAGCAATCAAGATTTTAAGATATTGCTTGAGGTATAGGCACAACGTTCAAACTCATGCGAATATAGTTAAAATTAATCAGGAACTTGCATATAGTTTAGATTGTAATAAATTAATATTTGGACTAGCTACATCAAATGGTATAATTCATTGTGATATTTCACATTAGAATTGTTCACTTTGACTGTTTGCAAGTGATGCATGGCCTATAAAATGGATTAGTTTCTAAAATTTGACATATTTCCTTACAAATACAAATTATTGAAATTAATTTTTCTAAGCTCTAGTATTTACAAAAGGATTTTCTTTTTCCTTATATAGAAAATGAATAAAAGAGTTCAAATTGTACATTAACCAATTATATAGAAAACAGTAACTAATTCCAAGACTGAAAAAATGAAAAAACTTATGGATGTTGTTCATAATTTAATAAAACAAATAAGCATGAATTGATCAGTCCAAAAGAAATTATCAGGTATCTAGTAAATAAATTGAAATACAAAAACTTAATTATTCTAAATTTAACCATTTGATTATCAAGTCTTGTTTAGTTTACTAATGTCATTATTTGATTAATTTTGAAAAGAACATTTCAATAAGTGATGTGCTAGATAAATTTAACCAAGAAGTTGTTTTGATTGGTAAAGGGGAGGACGTTAATAAGCCTATTTCAATATTTGTTTGGAAGTTTCCAATATTTTCATACGCATATGAAATGATACATTTTACAATGAATATGTATTGGATAGGGGATATTGCTATGCAATTAAAAGCCCTTGTAATTTCTTAAAAAAGAGGCCTTTATTAGGACATATTGCAGGTTTCATATTTTGCTTAAAAAATAAACTTTGAATACAAATTTTCAGCAGTTACAATTTAAAAATAAAATTCACCTGAATTTTACAATAGAAAACAAAACAAATATTGTAGAATCCAATACTAGAGGGTATCCTTAGTATTAGTTCACAAGCATTGTATTATATATATATATATATATATGTATATAATTTTGTGTTTACTAATACAACATCATGTATATTGTTCCAAACAAGTTTAGTTTCTGTTTATATATATATATATAGTGGTTCTGCAAATCAGTCAAATTTAACACAAATCTTGAAATCCAATTAATTGAGCCCAGAATGTTATGGCCTCCTTGGCATTTTTCACAGTGCAAAATCTCCTCTTAATCATATTTTTTCTCCTTTACTTGTACACCATAGCAAGATATTTAATACCCATAAGCTTTTCCCTGTCTAATCCAAAACAACACTTCTCCTTTTTAAACCTTACAATCAAAATAAGACTCTAAAATTTTCCAAGAGACTGCTCATCCCTTAGTTCACTGTATATGAGATACTGTATGAATACTATGTCAGTCTCATTTATTATTACATAATGTTGTTCCAATATCATTTAAGTTATTGGACTAAGGTACTACTACAATTCTGTAAACCTATGGGATTGCTTTTTCCACTTTCAATTTTCCCGGATTACTCCAAATAATCCAGCTCATTATTGATAATTGGGGTTTGCATTGGTCAAAAGATTAAAACAGCATTCACAAATAGATATTTTCTCATGCCTTTAATAATGAACCTACAGTTACAAATTGCATTTGTGTAACTTAAAGTTTATTGAATAAAATATAATTCCTGGCTTTTTTGAGACATTAAACTCTAATTCACTTGTTTGTTAAATAAATGCGGTACTTGTAGGGATGTGTCAGAATCCAGTAAAATCAGCAATTACGCAACGGAATCCGGATATCCGGCATCTGGTAAAATTTACTTGTTTACCGGATTTTATCAGCTAACATATTTATTCCGAGATAAAATTTGACTTCAAAACGGAATTTTCGCAGAAAACCTATATTTTTCCATGATTTAGAAGTTATCATGGAAACAAAGAAGTATATTTAATATTTATTTATTTTCATTTGTAAGAGGTCGATATTAATTGAGAAATGAGGCTGTTCTTCATTAATAATTATGCAAGCCACAAATAATAAAAATGATATTTTTTTCTAGTAGCCTATTTTGCAGTCTGCTTAAAATTAGATGGTTTTCAGATTTGGCATACAGTTAAATAGGAAGTTACAAAGTCATAGAAAGTCATATTTTTTTTGATTAATACGGTAATATTTGTGGCTGAAATGAATTTTGGCATAGTTTCATTAAAGTTAAGAAAAAAATTTAAAAATTAATGCTGGATTCTGACTGATTTAAATCATTTGAACTAAAATATATATATATATATTCAATTAATTTCAATTAATGTACTTCCTGGCCTAATCCTCAAGAAATTTTATTGCTAGCTAATTGTTGACCCAACCCGACCTGACCTACTGGTCAGCGCATTTCTAGGAATGGCCATATATGCTCTCAGCTGAAAAATATTAAAGGAACTATATAAATTATTATTATTTCATGGATTGTGCAAGGCATACGTGTTGCAGAATTGTGTCATGCGTACTCAGGCAAAATATATGAGGTTTGACAATCTAATAGCTTAAATTAAGACTGCTATAAAAAAATGAAAGTTCTTCAATGTTTCGCACATTTGAAATTCCACCAGATGTTGTTATTACTCCCAACCATGATTTTGCAAATGATACCTGCGAAATAATCGCCATGATTAGAAAATACCGGCTTCACTGCTATAATGGGAAAAAAGAGGATGGATATTTAATTGGAATTGAATGCGAAGTTGCAAAAAATGTCAAGCAACATCGGCTGCAGTTAAGACTGGTGTTTCTCTATGCTAAGAAAATTCTTAGCCTATGACCTTAACCATAATAATATATGGAAATTTATGTGCTGTATTGTAATTTAGTGAAGTTGTTGCTTTAATAAATTGACTTATTATTATGTAAGAGTTTTTGTATTTGTTTTAAATTTTTTCTCAGTAAAAGAAAAACGTTTTATATCGCTTAAATTGTTTATTTCGAAAAATGGATTGTCATATTTTCGGGCATGTTTACCTAAATCCAGTCATACTTTGTCATAAAAACAAGATCACATTTTGATCTTTAAAGTCATATGTCTGGTTGCCCTATTAATAATTGAACAGTATACTATGCGGTATCCGTTGGTCAAATTATGCAGAATTATGTGGTATCTGGTATATTCAATAAACTAACCGGATCCCATCAGTAGTAAATTTGACCCGGCTGACCTGTCAACAAGCCCTGATGCAGTGACTCGCAGTTCTGGTTACAACTCTGTTGCAGACCTCAGGGATGGATCTGCTTCCTAGTACCAACCTAATTGTCATTCAGTCAATTCATGATGAAGAGTGCAATTAAATAGTAAAGGATGTTAAATACATATTTAGCATCTTAAAAAACGTTTATAAACAATGGAAATTATTCTTCTGGTACTAATTTGAGTGTGTTATTAAACATTTTTTAATAAAATGTATATAAATAACGACTCCACGTGATAACTTACAATCTTTCAGTATTATTTGTTTTATATGCATCTTTGTTTTCTTAATAATTCACTGGTATCGCATAGATTATTATAACTTAAATTTGAATAGCAATTGAATAGAACAAGCCAAATAGACAATTTTGAATATTTGCGAATCAAATGTCACTCATAACTTACTTTTCAAGGCTATTCAATATAAACATCAAAAATGACAATTTCAATTAAACATTTATCAAAATGCACCAATCACTGGTTACCACAACCAAAATTCAATTTATTCATGCTGAACTTTAAGTCACTTTTTTTGTTATGGCTGTTTGCTCTATATTGATACCTTTTAAAATTGAAAATGAATTGATGTTCTTTACAACATTTGCTAAAAGTTAGATTTTTTGAGAAGTCATACTAATTGACTATGCATCAAAACTTTCAAATCTATAAATACTATATTCACATTCATTTGAATTAAGTATAATATAAACAAGATTTAAATCAGAAAATTTTACTAATTAAACAATAGACATAATTTTGTATAGCATCTAAATTTACAGAACACATAAGATTTCCTTAAGCTTAAAATAGTTTCATAATTATAAAATGGACAACAAGTTTTAGATTTTCACAGCTCTTATGAATGCTACATCTTCCAAGTCACTGAGTTTATTTGGAAAAGAAGGGTGCGTTTGAATACTTTCAATTCTAAATCCACAATTTATTAACATTTTCTTGCAAAAACCCACGGAAATTGGTAGTGTTTGGAGTTTGACTGAATTATTGCTAGGAGTCCATTGCGATTGCATTATTTCAGTAGATATTATGAAGTATCCTTCGACTTTCAACATACGATTGACAGTCCTTATGGTGTTGGAAAATGATTCTTCATTGGGACATCCTTCAACAAGTGTCCATGTGCATAAAACGGCATCATATGACTCGTATTCAATCGGATATCCGCAGAAGATGTCGTTCAGACTCATATCACAGGTAAAAACGCCTCGAAATTTATTTTTTAGAAGTGCGAAATTTGCATTTGTGCTATACTGCATGCGTTTACTATGAAAGGAATTCAGACTTTTGGTCATGGTATCAAAATAGCCTTTCTTTTCCTCAAAGTTATCCAGAGAGCTTAAAAGATATTGACGATTCTCAAAAAGAAATTCGCTTGCATCAATATGACAAACTTCATCGAGTCTAGCCGCACAAAGCATATTTATGAGAGTAGGCCCGCAGCCTAAATCATGAAGCTTAATTTTGCCATTTTCTGCTTTAATTTGACCAAGACTTTGAATGGTTGCTTTGATACCAAGTCGCATAAGGCGTTTTTCATCTGATAGCACACTGTCAGAAATATAGTTTGGCACTAGCCCATTAAAACTAGTTATATAATTTTCAGGTTTAAAATACTTCTTGTAATTGTCATGCTTTTCCTCATATTCAACTAGATTCATCTGATGATTAAAATGTCTAGCTAATTGATCAATTAGAAATGTTGAGTGTACTTAAGATGAGTGTTATCAACAATTGATAACTGCATATTAACAATTTCTCATCAAATATCAATTATATTTTAAAATTTAAAAGAAAATCCAATCGTTCCAACATAACAATACATCATAAATTACGTATTAAATACTCTTGAATATTACACAAATTCATAACTGATTTGTGTAAAGCATTGTTGAATGACAATAAAATTATTTTTAATGAATTACTTTGTTAATTTTATATTGTAAATGCAAACAAACTGAGTGTGAATTATTGTACTTTATTGACTAGATGCTTTGCATTCTTTGAATTCAGTCATGGACTTCACCACTAAATGCAGTGGCGGAGCGTGGGCCACATTGCCTAGTGTGCGGTGCAGAGTTGCTAGTGGCTCGGTTTGGTTTCGTCATTCTATTAAATAAAAATACGTCAATACTGAACTGAAAGTTTCAAAATTTACAATGGAGATCAGTGTATTCATTGCTTGCACTTGAGGCCATCCATAACATGATTAAATGTATAATTTTTTTAAATACTCTACATTGACGTAAAATATGATTCAAATGAATATTTTTTAAAATCAGATATCAAGTAAAATATTTGAAGTGGATTCCTTAGTTTATTTAAAAACATCACGAAATATTAATACCTCAGACAAGACCAGTATGTGATACGTGATCAGACCAACTTTTCAATTTCAGCTAAGACCAGGATTCATTTGCAATTATTTTCAAACCTCTGTATTTGTCATGGAACCAAAAATAGATTACCCACCAGAGATGGAATCGGATCCAACATTTTAAGATCCGATCCGGAGCCGAACCTTCAAGATCCAGATCCGATCCAATCCGAAATTTTAAAAAATTTTACTTTTCAATCTGAAACGGACCTGAATATAAATAAGGATTCTAACAATAAACAAACACAAACTTAAAAATATTTGTTTTTTATAATGCGAATGGAAAATTTTAAGTGCTTCAACACTATCTTGAGATAAAAAATGGGCATATACTTACGAAATAGTGCATGCAAATAAACTATTTGTAGGCCTTGTAATAATCTAGTTCCTAAAATTGTCATCAACTCATAATATATTTATTGAGTTTAAATAGTTGAGTTTCTTATAGTATTACCTCCCGTATTAATTTTTTATGTCCAAAATAACCACTTTGCATAGTCACTATTAATTGAAGTGGTTTCAAACAAGATAAATTTACTTCAAAATTGCAGCTAAGGCGATGAAAACAAGAATAGCACAAATAATGGCAAATTAAAGAACAATCCCAAAATTTACATTGCAAGACATCAAAAAAATTGTTGTAGAGTGTATTAAAATACGTGATAGAAAAATTAATTTTTCAAACAAAATTTGAGATTTAAATATAAATTTTGAATTTTACTGAAAATGGATANGCAGGAGTGGCAATTACAGCCACTCATAGCCGCCAGTGGACCACTAGTGACATCTGATTTTCCTTTAATCATAAATAATGTATATGAGCTAATGCTTGCAAGTAAAATATTATTCATTATTATGCTTCTTAGATCTCATAAATATACAAAATTCACTGTGAAAAGCTTTTTTACAATTTTCTGTTTGAAAAAAATTTAAGATATATGTGCAGAATAAATTTCAAAATAATTTATTCACGATCATTTGCGGACCTTGAAATTAGTGTCTATATGAGTACTTAAAATTGGGCAAAGTAATTATTGGAAAAAAATAATTTTTAAAAATTGCAATTTCTTCTTAAATTGAAAATTAAATTTAAATTGGGCATTTTTGTATGCTTGTTGTTATTGCTTATAATAAAAAATTCTCTATATTCTCAATTATCAAATTAAAATCAATTTAAATGGTAAGCTTACTAGCATTTCTTTCAACCCTTTGTTGGATTTGTTTTAATTTAAACTGCAAACTTTAAACTTTATTAATATAAAAGTTTGCTATGGTTACATTTGAGACATTGCTCTGATGCTGAAATCATACCTTTGCCATCAGTGGCCCACCAATTAGCCACCAGTTAGCCACTGATATATGGGGCCAAATCCACCTGGTGGGAAAGCAGGAGATACAACCCTCTCAACTGAAGTTCAGCTTTCAGCTTCATTCTGCTCATCAGACTCAACACAGATCAGCACTGATAATGCATTGTATTCTGTTGACAAAATTAATGAGAATTTAGAACAGTATTAAATACAATTTTTTATGAATTGTTTGTATTAATTAAACATTTAATTAATAAAATATTCATTACTTAAATTTAACTCCATCTCCTTTTTTGACCATCAGTGACACAAGCATCTTTAATTTCATTATTATCATCTAACTAAGAATTTAACAACAGTTTATAATAACAAAGGTTTAGTTTAGCATTCCATAGTTGAACAAGTAACTTGCATAATCATATAGACATCAATGAGTTAATTGATGTAAAGTTCAAGTTAGAAAATTGAAATAGTCATCAAGTTTAACCTCAATTGATATTAATTTGCACCATTCATGATCATCAGAGAAGTCACCACCACCCCATTGCCAATTTAGAATTTAGTGAATAATTTTATTTGGTAATGCAATAAATTTGCACATTGAAAAATTATGACTGAACTCCAGTAAAAGTTTATTGATATGAACTCTATTACAACTCAGTTTCCTTTCTGGATTATTTACATATTTCACTAAAAAGACTAAAATCACTTGCAGGTCTTATTAACAATTTTTTTTCTTGATCAGAAAATTGTTTCAAAATTTAAATTTCTGTTAAGGCTTGTTTCAGTTGAAAGCCAAGCAAATGACTTTTTTGCCACATTCTTTTTTGTGAGTTGTATTATTACACTGATTAATAATTAATGGTTTTTTGGAAATAAAATTTTAAATTATTGCACTCTTTACACTTGGTCAGAATGGGTGCCTTTAGATTTGTACCTTTCTGTAGCATAATCCAATAAAAACACAATCAAGAAATTAAGATTGAAACAAAAACAAAAAGAAAGAAATGCTTTACTATTTTTCATTTGATTTTTTAATAAACTGATTTATTAAATTGTACAAACAAATATCTGCTGCCAGCTATTTTTGACAAAAATCAGTGGATGAATGCTCCATGTTTATTTTAGTCCTCAGGCATAAGACATGCAGAACTTCTGCATGTTAAATCAGAAATTGTATGGCAACAGGTACTTCTTTTCACAATCAATATGTTTATAGAAAATTAATATGCTTTGGAATTATATTTATCTTTTATTCACTGATTTATTATTAAAATGCAAAACTAAGCACTTCATGCAAAGTAATGATCAGGAAACAATGGTGAGGATGACTATTGAGGTCTAAGTCCCTGATCAATAAATGAATTTAAGTTACACATAGTTATAGGGTTTTGTAATTGTGCTTAGCTTGCTATTATTCAAACTCAACTACATGTAGTAACAAATTTGAGAAAGGCAAATTAGCTAACACTAGGATTATTATATCTTATTTTAGATCCAAATTCTTTTGACAATAATTGATGATAATTGACCAAATTTAGTAGATGTTTACTTATCATATTTTTATATGTAGGTTAGGAAGCTGCTTTTTATTTAATTGTTGTAGATATGTTTTTTAGTTGTGTTTATATATTGTATAGCAGCTAATTTTTATTGAGTAGTAGTAGTTTAGTGTTTGCAACTGTAATCTCACATTGAGATTGAGAATAATTCAAGAAGTGTCATGTTTAGCTATTCACTGATAATTAGGGCACACATAGTATTTGGTCCTCTGTGAGTTTAAGCTGAGTCATCAGTGTTTGGAAACCTCGCCTTAAATGGAATGTCAGTGAGTGGACTTGGTGTCAAGGCTGATGCCATTACCAACCTGGCATTGGATGTTATGTAAACAGTAATCAGGTATGAATTAACAGAAATTAATATTAGTTAGTTCTGAAATCATTCTAAAGACAATGAAGTTTTTAAACTACACATTGCCACAAAATAGGAATCTGTTACACAAAGGCTTAAATTACAATTGTCAATTACACATCCTGCTCTGGGTGATGATTCTACATGGCAACCATTACAGGATGCAGAATCGTAATAAAATCATGGAAAATGTGGTAAGATGGATTTCTTCCATGCAATTATCAACATAGCTGACAATGCCTTTACTGTGCAGAAACTAAGCACTCAAATCTCAACAAAAACATTGTTACTTGACTACTTGAACACCAAATTGAAAGGAACAGCTACCTGATCTAGAAAAATTTTTTTCAGATCAAAAAACAACTTGAATGCTTCTTACAATTGGAAGCCTTTCCAAAATTTTCAACTCACCAGAGTTAACTGATTGTTACAGCAAATATGCAAAATGACTACAGGCACAAGCAGCCCAACCCTAGAGCTCCAAGTTGAAGCTTATCTACAGAAAGGTTTACTTCACCATTGATGTTGAAATACAGACAATTCAGAAGAACATTTTCAAATAATTAAGCAAAGCCACAAGATGGAAACTATGCTGAGAAGTAAAATTAAACAATTAATGGGAAAATTTGAGAAAACTTAAAATTAAAGGAAAACAATGATACAGGAACTAAAATTTGACATGAGTCAGAAATTAGAGGAACAAAGAAATCTTTTCCAAATCCAAGTGGGTAGATTACCACAAAAACTAACAGATGCAAATCAATGCATCATAGAGCAAAATTAAAAAATGGTGTATAAAGATTTGGAAATGGAAAACAAATGATTACAAGAGGACAACCAAACACAGTTAATGGAAATAGAACACCTAAAGGACCAATTAAGACTGATAAAGTTATCAGAAAATGAACCTGAACCAATAAAGAATCCAATCCACCAAATTTACATAAATGAGCCACCAGAAGGAACATGGAAGCACTGATAAGAAATCCATACAAAATCAAAATGGAAGAAGAAAAGGAAAAGAGAAAAATAATAGAAGAACTCACATCAGAAGTTAGGAAAAAGGTCAATCAGGAAATCAAAACAGAAAGGGTGTTTAAATACAAATTTGAAAAATCAATCCTAACAGAAAAAGATAATGAAGAAACAGCACCCTGCAAAGCACAAATAGAAAAATAGATATTTAATCTCTGACATTCAAAGAATGGCTTCAACTCTTCAAACTAACCATGAAGGAATGAAAAGTTTCCCAAGATTCAGCAGCTGCAGGACTACCTTTATATTTGTTGGGAGCAACCTACCAGCACTATTTAATATTGGATGCAGAAACAAATTACTAACCAGAGATTTCCTTGAATATTATCAAAAATCAATACAGACTCATTTTGAACTGCATAAAAATGAGGAAATTTGACAATATGAGAAACTACATGTCACAGGTAGAATGATTGCTAATGCTAAGTTCAAGAGGAAAAAATTATTCCAAATATGACTTGTTCTCCCACATAACAAAAGGCCTACTAGAGAACATTTGACAACAATTTGAGATCAAATTTGATGTGGATGACAAACTAGAAAAAATAATAAAAAGGCAGTGATGCTGGAAAATAACCCCTAAACATACAGCAAGGCAACATGGAACAAACAAGCAACTACAAATTTGAAAACCAGCAACCAAATGATAAGGAACCCACTCATGGAATCACCAACAAGAAAAACAAAAAAGTAATCAATATAAAAATGAAGGATGGACAAATGAGAAAAATAAGAGAAAGAGGTGTAAAATGTTATAACTGTGAACAAAGAAGCCATTAAAAGTCTCAATGCAAAAAACAGATAAACATCATAGAAAATGGAAACACTTATTATGAGGACAAAGATATAATAAACTAAGAAGATGAAACATTATCAGGGGAAGAAGATGAAACTTTCAAAGAATCAGAAAACTAGAAGGAGTGCCAACTCAGGAATACTGCACACCTGTAATGATATTAATGAATTTACATAGCATTAACACAATCACAGTTGTGATTAATTGAATTATGATGAAAGCTACTATCAACACAGGTGCAGCAAGATCCATTATAACAGACAATTGTGCAAACAAGTTAGGATTTGTGAGAAATGAACTTGAAAAATTACAAAATAGACTAATCAATGAATCTGGAGATTATATTGACACAAAAGGAACATTGAAACAGGTGAGAATAAGGATAGCCAACAATACATTTGAACAATCATTATATAGAATCTGCAAAAGGCTGTAGACATTGAGAGGGGCAAGGGTTGTGGGAATGATTCAGTTGTAATATGATCATATTTAGTTAATTATACTTGGTAAATGCTATTAACTTGAACTAATTAATTCATCTTTAGATCATCAGATGTTTATGGGGCCAAATCCTGAAGCAGTTCCATGCAGCAAGAGATGAGAAAAGTTAGTTGGCAAAGGCTTCCATGGTTTGGAGATCAAACTACACTCACCAGGCCCCTTGTGTGGTGTGATGCTCTCAGTGTGTGATGTGTCCTTAATTTGTTTAGTGCATTGATTGCTCTCTTTATTAATTGTAGAAGAAATAAATAAGAGAAGTGTGCAACCAGACCACTTCAGCATGTTATAATCCTTACATATAAATAACCTTCCATTGAAATAGTTACATGACACTCTTACAGAGTACATGTGAACAATCAATGCTGCCAGCAGAAATGGAATGGTCTTGCCTCCAATGGATAAATTGGTATGAAGGGTCATTGAAGTAATAATCACTTTACACATGTAATAACTGTTGGAGCTCATAGGCACCTCATATGTATAGTAAGGTTTGTTATGATACTTTAAGAATTTGGATCTAAAAAATGGTTAGCTTAGGGTTAGCTCTCCAGATATTTGTGAAGGGATTGTTATTCATGAGAGTGAATTTGTAGGAAATCTAAAAGATAAAAAATCCCTAAACTTACACCTATCCTAAGAGCACAGTTTTTGTTCCAAGCTACCAGCCACACCACATGATGAATGGCTGAGTGTGTGGCAGCACCAAAGATCCTTTAGCTGAAGTTGGGGACCATTCAAGAATTTAGCTTACCATTTGCATTAATAATCAAACCTAAATATAAGATACAAAATAAATCTGGTGAACATTAATTCATTGTCATTTGAATTGGTTACACAATATTTATATAAAATTTTTATAAACAGTTAAACAGCTAGTAAATACCTGTCTTTCATTGTTTACATTTTCCCTTGTCTGCTAATTACACAACATCTCTTATTTGCACTATTAATCTTGTTCAATTGCTCTTTGGCAAATGACTTGCCAATAAATGGTTTGTCATAACTGCATTAAATTAATTTTACAATTAATCAAAAGAAAGGGATAATTGTTTACTTTACAAAAATAAGGAATCAATAAATAAATCACAGTTTATCATTGTTCTTGTTTCATTATTTTACCAATTATGCCACATCCCCCACAAGCATAGCAAATTTAGGATGACTGCTCACTCCCAATGTACCAGTTTGTCTGCTTTCCAGAGTATATTTGCTTCTTGAAGCATTTCTCAATGTGTGTTTTGGTACTCCTCTGTTTGGTGAGTTTCATTACAACTTCTTTTTCAGTGGTTACTGTCTTTTTGTGGCAGGTGAATTGCAGACATTTTAGAGAGTTTGTATTGTGCATATGCTTTGCAATTTATTGAGTTTTTTTTATTAAATTTGTTTTAGTGTTTTTGGTATAGTTACAGCCTTTTTTTGCTACCATTAGCATCATTATGGCATCTGCTCTGCTGGTGTATGCTAGATCTGGGTGGATTGTTGTGTTCAGGTAAAAGAATGCATATGTTGAACATAGTGATTTAGAGATGGATGCTTTGTCATAGAATGCACTTATGTTGTCCATAAGCTCTTTTTTGTTGCTTTATCTGGGTTGTTTTTTCCCAACCTTATCATTGTGATTATTTCTAGTCATCTTGTGACATTGTAGTATTTGTAGGTTTTGTTCCATAGTTCACCCCAGATGATTTTGTTGATTCCAGAAATAGAATTATGGTCTTTGTGGGTCTCTTTTCCATTTCATCTTTGACTTTTCTTATCTGACTGTGGATGGGTTCTCCTTTGTTGTATAGACTGAATGGCGTGACTGCTCCTTCTATAAACCCTCTTTCTTTCTTATCATTTTATGAGTATTTGTTTAGCTTTCTTATATCTTTTGTCATTTAATTTCTGGAGGTTTTTGTCCTTTGTGTTAACATATGCATTCTCTTCATGCCAAGGTGCTTTTACTACTTTTTTGTCCTTTAGTTTCCAAATCAGCAGTAGCATTAGTATGAATATCATTGGAGGTGGAGTGCACTGTAGCATTGTTGTGAGTGTTTTTTTTCTATGTTCTGGTATGTTCTTCCTATGTTAGCTCTGGTTGCTAATCCAAATGTTACTGGGTAGTTGTTCTTGGTTTTCTTGATGTTTTCCCAGAACAAGTTGGTGAGACCATATTTCATCAGTTTTTGTGTTGCTTCTGGTGGCATCATTATCTTGGATGTTATACATTCTATGTTGATTGTGATCTGGTTATTTGTTTGTAGCATCTGATTTATTTCTGTTCTTGTGAAATCTTCTGTGAATAGTAGTTTTATCAATGATTTGGTTTCTTCTCATAGACCTCTTTTTAAATTCCCCTGACTATGTTGTCTTTGCATTCTTGCTTTATTGTTATTTCTACCAGCAGGTGCTCATTGTCTGTATCTATCAATGACATTTCACTGGGGCTTCAACTCCCCTATTTCTCTAGGTTAATGTTGTCTATTTCTTGTTGAGTGCTAGGTGTGAGGGTGAAGTTAGTTAATTTTAGCAGCTCATTTTCTCAATATATTTCTTCTTGTGACTTGCTGATTATCTGAATTACTTCTTTGGGGCATCTTTCCCCCTCTCTGATCATTGTTTCTGATGTTTTCATCATTTTGGTGTAGGTGCATTTTGGGTATTTGGCCATATACTTGTGTATTTTTTTTTTTTGGTATTGCTTTTCTCTCTTTCTTCATTGTTTTAGTGTTATCACTATTATACTATTATCCATGCATTTGTGCATGCTCTGATTTCAGGTGCATTCTTTTCTTTTACGACCATGTTTTTGAAATCCCTTTTCAAGTTTATTTCATGTGCTCTTCTTATTTCTTGTAGCACTGTTTCTACTGTTTTGTGGTACATTTTTATGGGTGATTTTATATTGATTGTTTGCCATTTGTCTTCTATTGGTATATTGCTCTTTGTCATTCCATGTGGCTATCTGCTTGAGGTGTTCTGGCATCTAATTCATACTACATTTTAGGTATACATCTTGTAGTTCTTCTAGATTGGCTGTGGTTTCTGACAGTTCCATTGTTCTCATATGACAGAAAATGTCAATTGATATTTTCAGCTCTACCATTATGCATTGTGCAGGTGCCATCAGGTTGAGTTGAAAATCTGTTTTTATCATCTCAGATAGATCTTTGTTGTCAGTGTTCCTCATTACAAATACATTTTTGAGTTTATCCTCTAGGTTCTATATGAATTTAGTTTTTTGGAGGAGTTGTCTCTTTGCTATACTTAGCATATTTACTTTTTGTATTTTTGCCCTCCTTAGTGTGTCTTCTACTGTTTCTATAGGTTTCTATGATTGAGTTCATTTTCCTTAATGAAGTGTATTATCAGAAGGTTATCTCTATCAAGGTTGACTTGTTCACATTCTTGTATTAATTTTTCTTTCTAGGTGATCACTCTTTGGGCGTCTGTTAATGTGAATTGATCATAAAAGGTTATGTGCAGCATGCTGTGGAATTTGATCAGTTCAATTTTTCATTCATTCTGCTTTGGTAGGGATGATCATGTTGCACATTGGTCTGTTCATTTCGTCTATCACTATAGGTATTGCTGTTCCACTGATTTCCTTTTCTTTGGCTAACAAATGTTTACTAATTAACATTTTGTTTTAGATGATAGGTTGTCATATGAGCTGTATCTTATGTGCCTGTTTACCATGAAGAATGGGTGTAATTTTTCATTTCTGACTTTTGTCATCCTACTTTCTTGGTCTTCAGATTTTGATGAATGTTTTGAGTAGGATGTAGTTGATTTGCATATTTGTCTGTGTGAGAATGGAATTTTGGTGAAGAGTTAGCTAGTCAAAGTTTGTTCTGATATATCCATTGTTGATTTGTCACTTATTTCCTCAATATCTGAGTCCTTTAGTTGACCACAGATATTCTTAGTACCTCTGACCTTTAATTGTCAATGAGGACCATGATGGGGAAAGTTTATACTCTTTGCCCTTTAGTTGGCATCAAGTTTTGGGGGTGTGGCATGATTGATTCTGATTGCCATTCTTTGATTGTGTAGGCTTCTTTCACACTTATAGTTTTAACTCCAACCTCATGTCCTTTAGTTGACAAATGGTCATTTGAGATCATCCCCCCTATGTGTGATGTGTGTTCTTAAATTCAGTTATTAGATTAATTTCTCATATTTCAGCATCATATTTAGGTTTGTTTTTTGCTGCCTTCTGGGGGTATTATCATCTTTTCTAATTTGGATTCATTTATGTTTGCCTTGAATTCTTCTTTGCAAATGCTATTGAGTTCACCCATATTATGGTTCCTTTGTTGTTTTTTGTTAGCTGAAATTCAGATTTTTGGTCTAATGAAATGTGTTCAACATCTTTCATTGCCCTTTCTAGGCTTTGGAAGTGTAGGGTTCTTCCATTGCTCAGTTTGTAATTATTGTTTGGTAGTGCTTGTGTGATTGTGTATGGCCCTGCCTATTGTGTTTTTAGTTAGTGTACTTGGATTATATCTTGTGTCCTCATTAAGGTGTATGCAAAGACTTGATCTCCTTTTTTGTTGTTTGCCATAGATTTTTTGTTAAAGTTTCTTTCCTGTCTTGTTGTGGATTGCTTTGTGTTGTGGCACATAGCTTTGCAAATGCTTGTCATTTGATCTTTTAGTTTGTTTATGTACTTATTGTCTGGTTTTCCTGAGTCTGTGTGGTACTGCATAGGAACTGGTGTGGCAGCTTCTCTTCCATACATAGCTTTGTAGGGTGTTGTTCCTGTAGTTGACTGTATGGAGCTGTTGTAGAAATATTTGACCATTTCTATTTCTTCTTGCCAGTCTCTTCCTCCCACTTGTGAGGTCATTACTCTTATTAATTTTATCATTGTGCTGTTTAATCATTCACCTGCTCTGTTCACTTGTGGATGGCATGCTGTTGTTTTCTCATTCATTACTTTGAGTAATTTTATCATTTCTTAAAACAGTTTGCTTTCAAATTGTCCACTGTGATTGGTTACTATTATCTCCATCAAGCCAAATTTTAATATCCACTCCTTCATAATTTAGTCTGCTACTGCTTTTGCTGTGGTAGTGTTCATCAGGGTCAATGTATCATATTTGGTAAAATTATCAACCATTACTAGTATGTATTGATATCCTCTCCATTGTCTTGTGATAGTTTTTCTAGGTCAATGTGGAATATTTGGTTGGCTTTGTGGCAATTATTTTTTCCAGCTCTGCTGTTTGTCTGAGGAAGTGACTGTTGTAGTTGATTAGGCATGTGGTGCATTTATTGATGATGTCATCTACTGCTGTTCTAATTGATATTGTGATGAATTTTGTGTTAAATGTCATTTCTGTCTGCACTATTCCTGTGTCTCATGTATTTTCCTTACTATGTCTCTTCTAAAGTGATTCTCAGTGTTTTACCTTCTACATAGGATAGACAATTTTTATTTATTTTCCATTTGTAATGCTGGAAGTAGCTGTTTGCTATTTTTCTAAGTTGTCTATTTTTGTCATGTATTTTTCCAGGATTATGTTGGTCTGTTGTTTTTTGATGATCACTTTCCCAGTTATTTCTTCTTTTAGCAGTATCAGTAGTATGGGGTTGCATTTTTTGTCTGCATTAATTTGCAGTAGTTGTTTGTATTTGTTTTGTGGTAGGAAATGGAATTTTTCCTTTTCTCCTTCTATTTTTTCTATGTTGTGCTGGTACTCTGGTCATGCTGTCCAGAAGTCAGCATTTTTGTAAAGGTTGAACTTCCTGTGCTCAATTGTAAATTTAAATTCACTTAGATACTCTATCCAGTGGGATACTATGGAGGATTTATCACCCGAGAATTTTTTTAGCTATGCCAGGCCACTATTATCAGTTCTTATCTGGAAGGCGTTCCCTATTAGGAAATATCTGAACTTTTTTATGCTTTCAACTAGTGCAAGCATCTCAAGTTTGGTTGATCCATAATTTTTTCACTGGTTTTCAGTTTTCTACTAAATAATTGAATTGGGAATTTCTTACCATTTTTAATTTGACCTAGACATGCTCATATTGCCAGATTACTTGTGTCACAGTCTAGGAAAATTTCCTTTTTGTAATCAGGTGTATTTAGTGACAGTAGTTTCAATACCTTGGTTTTTATTTTGTTTAATTCATCCTGTTTCTTCCAGGTCAAATTAATTGTTACTGGTTTCTTTAGTAGTGTCATGTTGATTGTTTATTGTGTGATGTTGGGTATGAATGATCCATAGTAGTTTATGAATCCCATAACTCTCTGAACATCCTTTTTTCTCAGGCTTTGGATGTTTTCTATCATTTCTTTTGTGTTATTTTTCATTCTTTTTTTTCCTTGTTCAATTTGTTGTCTGAGGAATACCACTTGTTCTTTTAATATCTTGCATTTGTTGCCATTGATGTGTTAACCTGTGTTATATAGGATGGATAGTATTTGATCTAATTTTTGTATATGTTCTTGTACAGTGTTGCTTGCTACTAGTATGTCATTGATATATGCACTCACTCCTTCTTTGATTTTTTTGTTTTATGTTTTAGGACTTTTGTCACATATCACTGGAATGTTGCTGGTGCATTGCACAGGTCAAAGGCATGTACATCCATTCAAAGAGTCTGTATGGCATGATGAATGCTGTTTTTTCAATGTCTTCTTTTTGCCTTGGTACCTACCAATATGCCTTGCAGAGGTCTATTCAGGTGTAATATTTGTTTTTGCTTGCTTTGTAGATTATGTCATTGATTCTTAGGATTGGGTATGCATTGTTTTTTGGTTATGTTGTTAAGTTTGCAAAAATCTATACACAGTTTGTGTTTTGTCCCCTACTTCACAAATACTGTTGGTGATGCTTAGGGGCTTTCACTCGTATGTTGCACAAAATTCTTTTAACGATTTTTTCAAGATTATTAAAATAATTTATATCTAAGTGACCAAATATATTTATAGAATAGTAGAGATCACTTATTTCGGACATTTCATTTGCCTTAAATTTTAAATAGTCAATATGATAATTTTTATTGGGATTGTATGTGATATTAATTAGTTCTTTATGGCATTTATTTTCAAATGATATAATTTCTATCCAGAGTGATTCAAATATATTGCGTTTTAATTCATATTCTAATTTACGTACTGGTTTTAAATATTTGGGAGCTAAAATCATGAGCCCGCCATCTTTACATTATCGGTTTTTTATGAAAATGTCATAATAATGTCTGTCAGGATTAAACAAATTAGGATCAGTGTTATGCTGTAACCAAGTTTCGATAATTAAGAATATTGCGTTTTGTCCTATCTTATTTATTAAGTTTAGAAAATCATTTCTGTTTGAATTGAGGCTTCTAGCATTGAGGTAAACAAATTTATAGTTATACAGTAATTTTTTAGTTTATTTTCTATTTGCGATTCTTCTAGAATTGGTTCTGGGTTGAGTTTAATATCTCCTGAAAGAAGTAATCGTATGAAATAAAAATAGTTATTGAGGTGATTAAGAAGAAGGGTACTGAATTTAACTGTATATGCATAATATGTTAAATGGGGATGTTTTGAAGCATGTGAATGTGGCTTTATATAATATAGATGTACATTTTGTAACATTACATAGATAATTAAATAATATATAATAAAATTTAGCCTTTTTCTGTACATTTTCATGATAATTCAGATAAAGGAGGCGTCGAAAGAAGAGCTCGACGATTTGAAGAATTGGCAGCTTTTAGATAGGTGATATTCGGAATTTGAAATGAAGAGTGAGAAATTAGGCGAGGTTGGAAGAATCCTTTTAAGACGAAGGTGATATGAGCAATTCCTATACGAGATAAGTAGATTCCATCACGGGCGAAGAGATTGGAGTTGATACTTTATGGTGAATTCAGAAAGCTTTTGAAGACTGGAATAACATTAAATTTATTAGTAGAGAGACGTGATAAGGCTTCATTAAATCTAGTGATGACATGGTTCTTCTGTAAAGCAGAATGTTTACAGACGAGTAATTTCTAGGAAATACATGAACCGCGGAGTGAATTTTCGATGGATTAAAGATACAAGACGACTGATATTCTGCTGAAATTGTTTGATGTCGGTAGATTTGAGTGCATCAATGAGGCCTGTATTTATGAAGACGGATTGGATGTGCATTGTAGGTTAATTATGGGTCTTCTGAGAGAGTTGATAAGAGTTTTGACCAGGATATGAATGAATGGTTGTCGTTTGAATTAAAAAAAGATTGTGAGAACGGACATACTTCAAAATACTGCCTCCAATGATGAGAGAGGTAGTTCCGGGCTTGATAGATTTTACAGATAAACTAGGCTTGGGATGAGTGAGTGTGTTGTTGACGAACATTTTGAGGTTGAGGCAAGCGGTTTTCTGGATGATATCGGCTGTAAGATTCATATCGATGAGGAGAGTATGATGGAGGACTAGTGGGCGAGGCTGATGTAGAACTGAGAGAGTTTTTGAAAAGGAGCAGGAGAGGTTCAGCGGTATTTTCTTTATTAAAACGAGAGAAGAGTTGATGAAGAGCGTTTTCTTTTTATCTTTTATAAAAGCATTTGCTGCATCCAGGGACGTAGCACCAGCAAAGATGTTAGAAATGATTGCTTCACGGAGCGAAAGCGAGACCCAACCGTCTCCGGTGAGACCTGATATAACTAATAATAATATTAATATGAAAAATATTAATAAATTCCAGGAAAAACATACTTTTCTTTTAGACTCATAAACGCAAATGAACTAGAAACCATAATAAAAACCTTAGACACAAATAAATCAACGGCATCCTATAATCTTCCAATCTTTATTATTAAACGTCATTTTCATATCTTTAGTGAACATCTTCTATTCGCATTTAACCAATACATTATTGATAATGAATTCCCGGATATATTTTAAGAAATCTGACATAAGCCATATATATAAAAAAGGCGACCTGTAAATGCACAAAATTATAGGCTCATTTGCATTGGCCACCCCTTTAGTAAACTATTCGAAAAATTATTAAATAATCAAATAAATGCATATTTGATATCTGAAAATATTCTTTCAAAAAAACAATTTGGTTTTCGTAATGGTTATAGCACTCAAGATGCAATTTTATCAATATCAGAACAAATAGAATCTAATTTAACACTAAACAAATGTAGTTGGGTTGCACTCCTTGATTTGAGCAAAGCTTTTAACTCAATGAATTTTGACATATTAAGGGACAAATTAATATATTATAACTTTGATAACAAATCTGTTAACTTATTTATGACTTTCCTTAAAAATCGACAGCAAAGAGTTATACTTAATGGTAAAAAATCAAAATATTCTATAATGGACCGTGGGGTTCCACAGGGTACAGTTCTCGAACAATTCTTCATGGCTAAAACTAAAAAAATTGTTTCTGGAGTTAGGTATCTTTATTATCTCAGAAATATTTCAAATACGTACCTCAAACACTTTATAAATGCACTCTGCCGTTCACACTTTCAATATTGCTCATTCCTGTTTACAAATATTAATTCAAAACATCGCAGCCTCCTGTCTAAAACTTTCAATTGGTCCCTTAAAACACTCAATTTTGCACAAAAACATGACAATGCATCCGATTACTGATTAAAATACAAAATACTATCTCCTTATTATCAAATTCAAATGAATATATTATCAATATTATTTAAATTCAAATTTGGTGAAGCCGCAATTTCATTTTTAAAACAGTATATCAAATTAAATGAACGTTCTAAAACATTTTAATGCTTCAATAAACATTTTAATAGTTTTCACCACACAGCGACTAAATTATGGAATAACTTAAATAGATAAATTAAATTCGAAAAAAATTACAAAAAATTCAGAAAGCAATTGCGAACATTCCTCTTTAATAGACAATGCCTACTTAGAGATAATAATACACCAGATTCATTTGAAATTTTTTTATAAATTGCACACACACACACATATACACATTTTAATATTATATATATATATATATATTNAAATCGACAGCAAAGAGTTATACTTAATGGTAAAAAATCAAAATATTCTATAATGGACCGTGGGGTTCCACAGGGTACAGTTCTCGAACAATTCTTCATGGCTAAAACTAAAAAAATTGTTTCTGGAGTTAGGTATCTTTATTATCTCAGAAATATTTCAAATACGTACCTCAAACACTTTATAAATGCACTCTGCCGTTCACACTTTCAATATTGCTCATTCCTGTTTACAAATATTAATTCAAAACATCGCAGCCTCCTGTCTAAAACTTTCAATTGGTCCCTTAAAACACTCAATTTTGCACAAAAACATGACAATGCATCCGATTACTGATTAAAATACAAAATACTATCTCCTTATTATCAAATTCAAATGAATATATTATCAATATTATTTAAATTCAAATTTGGTGAAGCCGCAATTTCATTTTTAAAACAGTATATCAAATTAAATGAACGTTCTAAAACATTTTAATGCTTCAATAAACATTTTAATAGTTTTCACCACACAGCGACTAAATTATGGAATAACTTAAATAGATAAATTAAATTCGAAAAAAATTACAAAAAATTCAGAAAGCAATTGCGAACATTCCTCTTTAATAGACAATGCCTACTTAGAGATAATAATACACCAGATTCATTTGAAATTTTTTTATAAATTGCACACACACACACATATACACATTTTAATATTATATATATATATATATATATATATTTATTATATTTGTAAATAGCTTATTGTAGTTTTGTAGTTTCTAGTTTTGTACTAATTTCTTTTAGCAATAAATTGGTTTCGAATCTTATTATTTAAAATTTTTCCGATGACATTATCAAATCACATGGAAGCTTTGCTTGGGCAGCTCATTTCGAAAAACTCGGTAAGTGAAGCGACAATATTTGAAGCTCAACACGTCAATCCTCACCAAAAACATTTGCAGCCCTTTAACTTTAAAATAATACTTGATTGAACTTCTCAACATATTCAACAATACTTCTTAAAGTTTTCAGAAGTGTTGTTAACCGAACCTGGCCAGACATTATTCTAAGAAAATTTTTGGTACGTTATATTGCGAAAGTGCATTAAATGCCAGTTTTAAGCGCGTTTTTCTTAAGGATTCTGAGATTTCAACCAATTTACGCTTCAAAATAATTTTGTTTGAAATAGAAAGTTCATTACAAATACTGCGAAGTAAGATTTTTCCTAATTGTAGGGCAGCAGCATGTTCTGTCTCATTTATTACTTCCGTTTTAAAAATAGATAAAGGCATGCAATATTTTAACAGTAAGTTTACATAAATTTAAATTTACTTGAGAGAACATAAAAAAAGGATATATGAAAGAAACTCAACATGCATGCCTTCACCTGTAAAATGGGTAGCATAAATCCCTATTCATGCAGTTTTGCAAATATCACTCAATTCTATTATTTGCAGGTTTCCTTTTATCAAAAAGTGTTTGTGTTCAGTCTATCTTTCAAATATCATTCAAGTTCTAACATAAGTATTTGTTTCAAACCCATGTCGCAGTTAAAAGTTCTTTTCAGTTTTTCTCTATCTAGTAGAAAATTATGACGCCTTTGAAATTTTTTCAGCTAGAAGTCCACCCAATATAACTGGGCGGCATGCACAGTCAATTCGGTCATTGTTCTCAGCTCATGAAATTTCTTTGAGCGACATCTTGTATATTATTCCAAACGAGATTAGTTTCTTTTTATATAGATTCCTTTACCGGTTCTGCAAAATCAGTCAAATTTAGTAAAAATCTTGAAAACAAATAATTGAGCCAAGAATGCTACAGCCTCTCAATTTTTCCAAATGACTGCTCATACTTCAGTGCAAACTAACACGCCATCTTGAATACTTATAACTCCTGGCATTTCATTTATTTGTTGAATCTTATGATGAAAAATTTTTTGTCGGAGTCTCGTGAACCATTACATATTTCGAAATTTGGTAAGACTTTTCAGTGCTTGATAGACTTTATATGAGGTCCTGTTGAATTTTATAGGTAATATCCTCAATGGTGTTAATGTAATGTCTGTCTCGAACAACATTATTCTATAATTGCAAACCTAAGTTTATTCCAATATCATTTAAATTATTATTTCTGTGAACATATGGGATTGCTTTTTTCACTTTAAATTATCCCTCATTACTCCAAATAATCCAGCTCATTATTGATAATTGGGGTTTGCATTGGTCAAAAGATGAAAACAGCATTCACAAATAGATATTTCCCATGCTTTTAAATATGAACCTAGAGTACATATTGATTCATTTCACTTGGTACTCGTAGCATTTGTGTAACTTAATGTTTATTGAATACAATGCAAAACCTGACTTTTTTGAAAAATCTAGTTCCCATTCACTTGTTTGTTAAATAAATGAAGTCATTTGACCTGGCTGACCCCTCATCACGTCCCTGATACGGTGACTCCCAGTCCTGGTTACAACTCTGCTACAGACCTCAGGGACAGATCTGCGGCCTAGTACAACCCAAATGCTATTCCGTCATTTCATGATAAAGAATGCCCTCCGGTGATCCAGCTGACCCGTTAACAAGTTACTTGTTCCGATGACCGGTTACAACTCTGCTGCAGACCCCAGGGAGAAATTTGCTTCCTAGTACAACTCAATTGCTATTATGTCATTTCATGATAAATAGTAAAGGATGTTAAATACATATCTAACACCTTTAATAACGTTTATGAACAATGGAAATTATTATCCTGGTACTAATTTGATGGTGTGATTAAAGATCGTTTTTTTAAATGCATATAAATCACGATTTCACGTGATAACTTACAAGAAATCTTTCAGTATTATTTGTATTATATGCATCTTTGTTTTCATAATAATTCGCGTAGATTGATATAACTTAAATTTGAATAGCAATTGAATAGCACAAGACAAATAGACAATTTTGAATGCTTGCGAATTAAATGTCACTCATAACTTACTTTTCAAGGCTATTCAATATAAACATAAAAAAGGACGATTTCAATTAAACATTTATCAAAACGCTCCAAACACTGGTTACCACAAACCAAAATTCAATTTATTCATGCTAAACTTTAAGTCACTTTTGTTATGGCTATTTGCTCAATATTGATGCCTGTATAATTCTTAAAGATAATTATTGCACAACCCGAGGCATATTAGAAGTATGAATCCGAGTGAAGGCCCGTGCCATATTTGACATTGGGGACAATATCTGACGTGACTATGATGTAATTATCTAATTTGACCGTCTGGTGATGTAAAGTTATCTATCTCTGATGTCATTCGAATATTTTATTGACAAAATAAAGTTGCAATATTTATTTTATATTTCACAATATTTTAAATATTACAAACCCAAGTAGTTATTTATCTACAATTCAGACATGGCTACAACCTTTCACAATGTTATCGTAAACGTGGAAAACGTTTCTCTGACTTGCCTTCTCTAATATTGATTAGTCATACTCGAATGAAATTGAATTCAAATTCGTGTTATTGTGACGAAATGACTCTTAAAAAACGAGTCTCATTAAATGCTCTGCCTTCTTGTGAATGCTAAGATAATATAGACCATTTGAACAATGCTTGTTTCATTTTCATTACTAGATTCTTCTATGATTTTAAGGTTTCAAGTAGTAAGTCGGAAGCAGCGTCTAATAATAATATTTCTCCTTTCACAAGTTCAGTCTTGATTTTTGAGATATCTGAGAGAGAGTTAACTCACTTGAAAAGCAATGTCTTTCATTTCTTAGATTAAGATTATTGTTTATTAAAATATTAACATATTCTTGTATTTAAAATAACGATAATTACAGTATTTTTTGTAAATGGTGTAGAGAATTGTAAAGATGTGATATCCTTAATTACTGAGATTGCCTCAAAAATCATAAAAATGTCAAATCGTAGAAGAAGACCAGTGTGTAAAGTCTACAATTAATTAAAACTAATATAATAATAGTCACTGCCGTAGCCGGGTCCCAAAAATTTATTCTTTCAATCAAATAATTGGAAAAAAAGAAGTCTTGACACTGCAGAAAATATAGACAAATTGACGAAAAAGGAGATCCCCTCTTAGCCCGTCTAAAGTGTCTATAATCAAAAAAAATTTGTCGCCCATCGGCCCCAACCATCGTGGGCCCTCCTTAGATACTAAATATGTGCCCCCCTAACAAATGTTTCGTGCCTACAGCACTGATAGTGTATAAAAATCATGTATATTTATAAATCTTGCGAATAGCATTGTATGTATAATTTTTTTAGAAAACGAAGTATGTCTTTTTGCATGTAAATCTATATCTGTCTTGCATTTGAAAACAAAAAGCATCTTTTGCATGCAATTTTGATATGTAAAGATTCACGAAGAACGAATTAAATCACAGTGATTATATAGACTGGCTACGTAGAAGAAAATTATTCATTTGCAAACACAATATTGCTTATATATTTTTCCAGTGAAAAAGCACATTCTTTTGAATGTTATACCGTAGAAACTCAAACAAGTTCAAATTTCATTTACGTAAGTGTATCAATTGGGAAAAACATGTTGTGATAATAATTGACATTGTTTTCCAACTTGTGAAAAAGTTCTAGGTTCATATGATTTGAAAATGTTTTATTTAGTTGTAATAATTTATAAAGTGATTTAAGCTTTATACTTATATAGTTTGAGGTAGACTGTTTATTAATTTGGTAAATAACAATATTCACGATTGGATACATTTGACATTCGAAAATGGGATATAGATAAAAAATTATGTAATGTTAACATTGTCTATGAAACCCAGCATAGTCGAATTTCACATTGCTGGAAGAAACAGAACTACGCTAAAATATTTCTAACTTTTTGGTGAGTTTCTTGCATTTAAACTCTGACATTGTTTGATTTGTTCTTGGTTAGTTTTACAGATATTTCTTTAAAAAATGTAATCAATTATATTTTTTAACGAATTGATGAGGGTTTATCGTCCGCTGTTTAATTAAATATATACTTCATGAGAAACAAAAACGTCATTTCTTTATTGCATATTTTTAACAGCATTTGTTTAAATTTTTAATGGTCATGTGTTTTTGATTTTGAATATCATCTAGTTTTATAAAATGACTTGTTTATTACCCATTAATTTGGATAATAAAATGTGAAATTCATTACGTGACAATACACTTGGCGTATATTTCCTACATCATTCCCATCCCAACATGGAGTTCATTGAACTGTAAAGGAACTTTATCATCATTTATTAGTGCATTTTATATTGTCTTTGTAAATATATTTATTATTTATAAATGTTCGTTTTCTCTGTAAGACAAGAGCATGCGTTTTTGAAAGCGTGTATTTATTTTAATTTTAAAAATTATTTTTACTTAGAAATATTTATTAATGACACGTTTTACCGAAAAAAAATCAGTAGCAAAATGTTTGTAAATCCAAAACATGAAATGTTTGCATATAGAAAGAATTCTATTTTTAATGGTTTTTAAAAATTGATTATTCAATGTGCATATAAAAATTTGTTACATTTTGAACAATAGATTGCAACTTAATGATTTCAAATTTTATGTTATTTCCAAAATTTGGTTAACCCTAATTGTGTATAGAAAAATTGGGTACATTTTCAATAGATAATAGACATTGCAAATTAATTTTACTTGTCAACAAAACAGAATGTGGTTCAATGATGTCAGAGATGGACAAATGGCCAAAGTACACAATTACCATGCCAGGTAAGCCTGTCAAGTCCATAAAGCGTGACCTTCACTCGGCTTCATACTACTCATATTGCATGTTTCTTACAACTGCAGTAGCATATACAGTGGGTAACAGTTATATGTTAATATGTCGTTGAACTATAAATTTTTTAATTGAAGACAAAATGAAGTAACTGTTA
>CABFPE010000293.1:816826-849563 GCA_900660155.1 Hofstenia miamia
GTTTATATCTTTGTAATTTCAAAATGATCTCCGCTGGCATCAATAAGTCGTTGTAGACGTCATTTTCCATCACACGGACCAACATTTACTTTCGAATGTTCGTTATTGTTTGATGAATCTCTTCTTCTAAATGGCTAATGGATGCTGGACGAAAGAAAAAAGGACTAATTTTATTCCTTTGCTACCAATTGCTGACCTTCTTGCTGTTCTTCTTTCAGTTTGCCGCGGTGATTCACTATACCAATGTGGATTCACATCACTCCCGTAATGGATATTGTGCTTGTGGCCATTATTATTTAATGAAAAATAGGACTCGTCTGAAAAAATAGCAGATCCAAATATCCTGGACATTCACGCAACTGATTTTCGACATATTCCAGGTGACATAATTTGTCATCATCAAATAGTAATGGATTTGTTTGCTTTTTATACGGATGCTATTTCTCTTGTTTTAAGATCTGCTGCATCGACATGTTGCTAATCCGCAACGTTGTTACAGTTGATCGTAAATAAGATATTGGATTTGCTAGTAGTTCCTCAGGACAGCATCAAAATTGGCGGCCGAATTACTAGCGGATTTCAAACGATTGACATCTTGCACACTACCGGTAGCCATGAACCTGCAGTGCCAAGCTTTGGTTGATACTGATGATTGCTGATTAGCGTTCTTTCCGTTTTCTGTTGTCTGGTAATTACACTTCTGCTGCTGTCATACCAGCATGTACATTTTGCTCTCTGATTTGTGAAGCTCATTCTGAAATAATGATACAAACACACACCACACAATTATATATGTATATGTTACTATTATTTTGTAAATAGTTTTTAGTTTATAGTCTTGTACTAAAGAATTTTTGCAATAAATTGCTTTGGACTCTTGTTCATACAATTTATGCAATGTTAATAAATTGTGGTTAAAACTCATCCATTTCAATGACAAAATAATTAACCAATCACTGGTAACAGCTATTTTAAATATGAACCTTTAGCTGTTAGATAATGTATATGTAACAACGTTCCGTTCCAAAACAGGAGAGAATATTGAGAAGTCTAAGCAAGTATGCATGTAGAAATCTGTACGATTTTAGGGGTGGTCATTAATTTTTCATGGATGGCCGTTACCTATACTTCCACTAATTTGTTCAAAGCTTTACTGCAAAGTACCACAATCAGCCAGATGTTCACAAAAATTAATTTTATTATTATTTGGAAAATTTTTTTCATAGCCTAAAATTCAAAAGTTTTTGGACCTAGGGACCTTCTATTCAACTGCCAATTTTAGCCACAACTACCTTTTAGAATGTGCCTTGACACATTGAAGGCATTCATTAAAAAAATTAATCAAGAACAAGTGCTATTACATGTATGTTAATGATTGCATTGAACACAAAAATATTAGCAGATATTTCTTAACTTTAGAACAGCCACAAAAATATACATTGAACAATCAAGATGTGAAAATTTGACTGGTTCAAAAAGTTAGAATAGACAATGTTGATTGTTTGTGAATTAAATGTCACTCATAACTTACTTTTCAAAGCTATTCAATATAAACATAAAAATGACGATTTCAATTAAACATTTATCCAAATGCGCCAATCACTGGTTGATTAGTTCAAAATGCTTGAGTAAAGAAATCTTCTTTTAAAATTGGTCTTAGAATTTCAATTTTGAAATTTTGCATTGAAAGATTTTTCACTTAAAATCAAATGTTTTCAATGTACTATGTGTATCTCTTTAAATCAAACACTTAATTTTCATAAAATTCTATTAAAAAACACAATGTAAAACACTTTATTTGGTGGGATTTCAACATACAAATAACAATCCATGCATTGATTGTGTTTGTTAAACCTCGAATTTATTAAATCTACAGAATTTTCTTTTATTGAACTTTATATTATTCTAAAAATCAATATTTCAAATTATATATTTTTTCATATTCTATGTATTTGTTTAACAATCTGCTCCGATGTATTTACATTTATTGTTGTTTTCTGCTTAAAGAATTGGGTAGCCAATTTATTCATTTTACAATGTCGCTAGTAGGCATCTGCTCAGCTAGCAGAAAACTGAAAATGAATTGATGCTCTTTGCAACAGTTTGCTTAAAGTTAGATTTTTTGAAAAATTCATGCTCATTGTCTATGCATAAAAAATTTCAACTGTTTAAATAATGAATATTCACATACGTTTGAGCTAAATATAATTTGGAACCAGAAGATTTTACATATTGAATCAAAGACATAATTATGTATAAACAGCTGACTTTAGGGAACGTATATGATTTCCTTAAGTCTAAAATAATTTCATAATAATAAAAGTTTTAGATTTTGACTGCTCGAATGAATGCTACTTGTTCCACGTCACTGAGTTTATTTGGACGAGAAGGGTGCGTCTGAATGCCTTCAATTCTAAAACCACAATTTATTAACGTTGTCTGGCAAAATTCGACAGAAATTGGGAGTGTTTGAAGTTTAACTGAATCTTTATCAGGAGACCATTGCGATTGCATTATTTCGGTAGATATTATGAATGATCCTTCGACTTTCAACATACGATTGACAGTCCTTATGGTGTTGGAAAATGATTCTTCATTGGGACATCCTTCAACAAGTGTCCATGTACATAAAACGGCATCATATGACTCGTATTTAATGGGATATCCGCAGAAGATGTCGTTCAGACTCATATCACAGGTAAAAACGCCTCGAAATTTATTTGCTAGCAGTGCGAAATTTGTTTTTGTGCTGCACTGCATGCGTTTACTATGAAAGGAATTCAGACTTTTGGTCATGGTTTCAAAATAGTCTTTCTTTTCCTCAAAGTTATCCAGAGAGCTTAAAAGGTATTGACGATTTTCAAAAAGAAATTCGCTTGCATCAATATGAAAAACTTCATCTAGTCTAGCCGCACAAAGCATATTTATGAGAGTAGGCCCGCAGCCTAAATCATGAAGCTTAATTTTGCCATTTTCTGTTTTAATTTGAGTAAGACTTTGAATTGTTGCTTTTATACCAAGTCGCATATTGCGTGTTTCATATGATAGCACACTGTCAGAAATATAGTTTGGCACTAGCCCATTCCAGTTAGTTATGTAATTTTCAGGCTTGAAATACTTCTTGTAATTGTCATGCCTTTCCTGATACTCGACTAGATTCATCCGATGACTATAATATCTAACTAATTGATCAAGTCGAACTGGTGAGTGTACTCAGATGAGTGTTATCAACAATTGATAAATGCTTGTTAACAATTTTTGATCAAATATTAATTTCATTATAATATTTAAGAGAAAAATCCAGTTCATTTCGACTGACATTATACATTCTGTTTTAAAAAATTGTATATTGCACAAAACTACAACTGATTTGTGTAAAGCTGATTGATAATTTACATTATATATACATAATTTATATATATATATATATATATATATATATATTGACTTCATCAACTCTGTTGAAACAGCTAAAATGTGCAGAGTTGAACCGTCTTTGATACGTATTTCTGTCTAAATAAATACAATAAAATCAATTTCTTATTCTTAAGCTCTAGTAAACCTGAATGTGATGTTATGGCATTCATTCAAAATATTTAAATCTATCTAAATTCCTCTTCTATTGTTGACGTAAAATTGGAGTGGAAAGCAGATTCCGAATATATGAAAAATAATTAAAATTATCCGATGTTTATATTTGTAAAAAATTGCTAATTGTTGCAATCACCTTTTCCAATTGGTAGGCAAAATAATATAATAAAACTCAACTACAGTCGAATCTCTCTAATGTTAAATTCTCAAAAGCTAATCTCTTTCCATAGCTAAGTAACACTTACGGCCCTCTAAAATTTTATCCAAGATCAGTAAAACAACCTCTCTATGGTTGTTGTCTCCATAGTTAAGCAAATTTTTTGGTCCCATGACACAATTTACCTCTCTAAGGTTAACGTTTTATACAATTGAACCAAAACAAACCAGTATCAATCGATTTTTACAGCCTAAATAAACTTTTACTTTTCATTTTTATACAGATTTATGTAATTGTTATATATTACTCTAACGTTCTTATGTGTGGTGGGACCCAAGTACTCTACGTCCCTGATGTTGATATCCCAATTTTTCAGCAACTTCTCTAAGATTAACACCTCCACATAGGTAATTCATTTGTTTGCTCCCTTGAACTTAGCTATAAAATGGTTTAACTCTATTGCTCAGTTACCTAAATGTACTGAACATGTATACAGTAATAACGATTCAAGTGATAGCTCAGTCACAATTTATTTTGATTTCAGCAAGCATGTTTTCCATTTCTCATGGAATAATAATGCATTGATGGCAATTTTTTTAAAATACTCAATGGGCTAGTTAAAAAACCAAAACAAAATGTTGCTATTAACAATATTTTTATTGTTACAAATGGAGTGCTCAAAGATATTGTTTTAGTTCAATTTAATTTTTCATTTCGTAATATCAAGTTAAGCGCCAAATTACTATCTTTTTCATTTTACAGTAAAATGATTTGGCTTGCCAACTTTATTGTACCTTTTTCTGGATTTCTAGGTGCATAATTTTTTCCACAAATTTAGTTTTCATCTTATGATAATGTAGGTTGGTTCTCAACAAACATTCATGGTACGAAGTTAAAAAAGGCAATTCACCCCTAAAAGTTCAGCATAATTAGAATTATCAATAAATATTTCATTCAAATTGCTAACAAATTCTATTACAATGGTTAAGATTGCTTCTAATTTTGCGATGTATTCGGATTTGCCAGGCAATCTTTCCAAAGTATCTGAATTTTTAAATTTGTATTTAGCTAGACCTCTCCTAATTAGGAAATCTAACTTTAAAAATTTTCCAACAACTAAAATACACATATATAGAAACATGAAATGCGTTAACTTACTTCCTTAAAAATATTGTTAAGTAACTTATATCCTGATTTCCACAATCATGTTTATGTGTTTTATTTAAGGCTCAATTTTTATATGTAGAAATGATATTTTATATGCTAAAGAAAAGAGCTTCTGTTTCTATTCAAATATTAGAAGTAATCAACCCCATTCTAAGCAAGTCTGTTTCACGGTATGTGCAATTTTAACTGAGTTGAGACAATATATTTAAGAGTAATTGACTATCTTAAGGAAGCTTGCCTCGTTAAATAACTATTGAGCCTACACAATCCCAATTCAGTTTGTGTTAAATTAATAACTAATTTGCAACTGAACAATAAATATTATAAAATTCCCTACCCATAGATACTGATATGAAATAAAATGTAATTTAAAAACCAACAGGTAACATAAATAATCATTCTTACAGTCAAGGGTCCTACACTCAGCTCAATTTGAATCTAAGGGAGGCTATATAAAATAGTTCAAAGTGAAACCTAGAAGAAAGCTATTTTACATCAATGAAAGATCGATTTGCAGATTTCAACCAAGTAGTGTCACTGTTTTCCGCACTTAATCCGAAACAAGTCATCAATCGACTACATCAAACAGTAGCAACATTCTACGCGGGTGATACCAGCTCAGTGTCCGACGCCAATGATTTTAATTCATTTCAAGCCCTGTATGCAGATGCAGAATTAAAATTCACGGATGACATGGGACTTGGTGAAGTTTTATCTTTCATGAGGGCTAAAGACTTTGACGTTGCTTTTTCAAATTTAGCTGCAATGCACTCTATATATCTCTGTATATCGGTCACCTCGGCAACATGTGAAAGAAGCTTTAGCCGTCTTAAGTTGATTAAGAGCTATCTACGTTCTACAATGGCCGAGGAGCGACTGTCTTTATTAGCCTTGCAGTCAATTGAGCGGGATGTAGCCAATGGTATTGATATTGGGAATGGCATAAAAACATTTTCAGAAATAAGGAAGTGATCATGGAAGACATAGCGCCTCAATTTCATTCATATTTACTTCTACTAATCTTTTATAAGCCTTTTACCTTCGATTAAATCAATTTCTGTACTCTTATATTACTGCTATTGTAGCACTTTTCACGCATTTACATACTAATTTTTTACTTAGAAATATGGGTCTAAAAATGGTAACATTACTTGCCTATAGTGCAAACTAAAATAGCATCCTTCTAAAAAGGAAGTCAGAAATTTCCGGAAAAACCATAGATAATCACTTTGAGATTTTCAAGCGCTGCCAGTTAATAACCATCTTTCTCTACATAGCTATTTTACCTTGTAGAGGCATTCTTGCCAGCCTCACAACAGGTTGAAAGGTGCAAACTGAAAGGCACTGCTCTAACCCAAAAATGCATATTTGATCATTTTTATCATAGTAGAATATGTAGTTATTTTTTGTAATAGTTTTGGATAAAATTCTGTTAATTACAGGTTGGCAAAAATATATATGATAAAAATCAATTGGGCTGAAAGTTAAGCACTTGGACTTTGACCAAACTGAAACAATTTGCATTAATGGTGGGAATCTGATCGAACAGAAATTTAGCTGCAAACCTGCAAGTGATTTTAGAATACCTGTAAAATGTTATTGAAAAATTAACCATGTGAAAACAAATTAGTATCAATAAATTCTTATCTGAGGATAGTCTTGTTTTATTACATGAATCAAAGGATAATATCGATGTCTGGCTAAATTTCTTTATGGCAATGGTAGTGGTGTTCACCGATACCTAATGAACCAGATCAGAAATGGATGAATTACAGGATTGATGAATAATTAAATTAGCTATAAGACACGAAATCTATTAACGAATTTTCATTGCCTGGCATTGTTTTGTTTGAAGAGTTGTTAGTAAAAATACTGCTGTGGAAATTAAGACTCCTATCTATATATTAAGTGCAATACAATCCTTATACTCTATATCCGAATAATAAATGAACGAAGAAATGAAGTGTACATGTAATGAGTATTCATTAATCAATTGCATGCAATTTTGAATAGAAATGAGTTTTATCAAATGTGAGAGTTGCTTCTCCTTTGTTGTGTTACTTAATTATTTCGCGTATCAATGCGAATACAGTAAGGATATTTTAATATGTATTTTATTGCATCTTGGTTAAAACGATTAACAAAAGGGAAAAGTTTCATTATCCATGAAAACTTGCACCAATTAACAGCAGACGCTGTTACCACCCCTGACTATACGCTTTTCGTTGTATGATATCTTTACTAAAATATCTTCAAATAAAAGATAAGATGTTTCTTCTAAGGACATAAATAAATGTTTATTTGCCTGTATATTTGTTATTGATGATGATTTGAGAATCAAAACCGGTCTATATTTTTATAGTTTTTAAAAATGAATATCTACATATATATATATATATATATATATATATATAATAAAAAGATTGATTATTTTATGATTTTTATAACGTCGGTTGACACTGATCAAGGGGGCATAATAGTGTTACATCATCACTCAAGCAAGGGATGTGCAAAATAACGTTGTACAATTTAGATACGACTGCCTGCAGATTCCATCGTGCGGGTTAATGAGTACTTTCACTCTCTCTTCTTTCGGAATAGTACAATTATACTTACTTATGGTGTGCATAAGCTTAATGTGTGAATGTAATATACTTGCAACAGGATACTAACTGCCACTACATAGTTAAAAGATATTCAATATAAACTTAAGGCAGTTTCCTACATTTAAATAAAATAAGCATAAATCGCAATGAGGATTGACAAGTAAAAATGACACACTACTAGCTGCAGGACAAATTAAAAAGGCTTCTATAAACTATGGCAGCTCCTAACCTACATATAATTAAAACAAACTAATATAAACAATACTGTCTCGTTTCGGTCTCTTATGAGTCAACAATTTGGGTCTAAAATAACGTTAGTAATATAACAACACTCATCCTTACGGTGGCTTCTCGCCTTTCGAGCATTTGTTACTATATGTCACACAAGCAAACAGTGGCGAGCTAAGCGATAGAGAAAAACATTCATATACCTAGCCGTAACCTAATTTTATGTAATTATCGAGGCTGAGATCCACTTCATTCTCCCCTCGCACACAGCCTTCGATCATCACACACAACGCTCGCTTAGCTTCACATATAATATTTAAACTAAATAAACCGATGAAGCAAGAGTAAACCACTAAATGGTAAATTTCCATCTTCTTTACAGCGCTTAGGTTCTATTTATATAAAAATTAATAAACATATTTACCAATCAAACAAGTACCAGTCGCTAATAAATTTTCTTATGTCCACATAATTAGTTCTGTGTAAACTTGGTGGTAAGCTAAAATCAATGCGGAGCTTAATGTCCACACGCGTTTTGTCAAATGAGTTGCAACCGATATTTACTTTTACAATTTGGTAAAATCATTAAAAGCTGATTTCTAATAAATTGATTCGAGTTTCTAATTTGAGTTTCGTATTTCCTTTTTCTTTTTCTTTTGTTCTAAGTTAGAGTCTGTTTATTAGAGATTATGCTACAATAGTAAGCGCTGTGAGTCGGCTTGCTAACTTAAGACTGAGCTCCACGGTGAATATTTCAATGCAGAATTTTTGGGATTATTTGTTTGGATTAAATGTAAGTTGCAAGCAACGTATTTAATTAGTTATTTAATAGGAAAGGGCATAGCTTAAACTTTTTAGATGGCTCAGTGTTATATATATATATATATATATATATATGTACATGTACATGTTTGTTTGTTTCTGTTTATGCTAATGTTTATGTATATATACATGTATATATGACTTGTCATAATATGTCGCAACTACTTTGCATTATTGATAAATAGAATTAAAAAAATCCATTAGTAACGGAGTCTATTTTCCACATTGACAGATTCTAAAATTTATTTTTGAATAAAATATTTTTCCAGGCACTAGATGTTATATGGTGGGTAGCATGGCATCAAAATCATGCAAGTAATATACATGTATAGCATGCTAAGGAGGCTAGAAAAGTTTCACAGTCATTGCAATAAAGAATTTAAGTGAATTACCGGTACTCAAATTGTTGCTTCTATGATATTCAAACGTAATTTAAAATTTCTGACTGTATTCTATTCTAGCCTATTCTGACGAAATACATATATGAATGATTAATTATTTTCTAAACAGGTTGTAGAATGCTGAGCGAAACATTGAACTACTGATAAAATAGAAAGGAAAGTTAACGGATGAGTTGGTGATGGCCAAAATAAACTGAATTCGACTGACAAGAAACACTTGAAATATTTCATGAGTATTTTTTGGAGTATAAAACTGTTGAAAACAAACCATTGCTAGTGCAGGTATGATCAAAATGCAAAAAACAGTGCAGTTTGTCAACAACATGACTGTCAAGCGTCTTTCTGCCGAATCGCTTTTCTGTCTTTTATGTAAAGCGTACATAAAATATACATTGGATAGTGAGATGACAGCAATGGGGATAACAAACACAATGAGTCCCATGTAAATAGCCGTGTACCAAAATTTAAAGCTATTATCGCCATGGAGAAAACAACGTGAATTAGCTATATGAGACATCACAAAATTTGGAAAAGCCAAGACATATGATATAATTGCTACAAATATGCTGATTTGAAATCCCAACTTTGGTTTTCCATTTACCTTGTACCATACAGGAAAGTGAATTGCAATAACCCGATCAATTGCAAGAAACATTGTGTGATATATTGCTGATAGAGAGCTACCAAAAGTATGATACTGCATGATCTAAATGTTAGTTGCTATACTGAGTGTAGGGTATACTAATTGGTTAATCAAAATAGTACTTGTTTGAGGTTTAGATGTTTAACAGATCAATTATACGTAGGCCTAATTTAGGGTGAGCATGACAAGATAAAACAATGGATTATTTCATGTAAAAAGAAAAAGGAATAAAAACAAAGTCCAGGGGCTTCAGAGAAAAATGAATCTGTGCTGAAGACACTGTTAAGTTAATGACCTTAACTGTTTAAAATGAATTTATTTAAATGGGCTTGGAGGCTTCATTTTCTTGAACAATATCAGAAAATTAATTCTCCTTACATTTGAAAGTTCTAAGAGCAGAAGTTGTGCCTAATCTACCAAGCCAATTTCTAGGATGTAATATCTCAAAATCGAAACGGCTTTAACCCTTTGGCTGCCACCGCCTGCCTATGCTAGCAGAGTGTGCAGACTGATAATGACATCCAACTCACTTTACTGGCAATTTGTAACAAAATGGCTGGTTGAAATAGGTGTTATTATAAATTAGGCTGGGCTTTCTTGAGGTCACCTTATTATAAATTTGTACACGTCAATTTAATTTTTAAGTTCTGCTTAGATTATTATTATAAACATTATATATTTCTACTCTCTTCGGAGCTTTTTTTTTACTAAATCTATGGTAATTTAGTAACCCTACTAGCCCGGTTGAAGCACTAGTGCTCCACTGCTTATTTTTTCACCGTACACATTAAACGGTCGATGAAGCAGCTTGAAGGGAAAATTTATGAATTTTCATCAAAAGTTTATATTGGATCTGAAGCTATAAAGAAATTCGAACAACGACATGTTTTCTTATCATTAGACCATTTGTCATCAATCAGTGATTTTCTTTCGCTCTATTTGAGTTCCTCACGTTTACAGTCCCAAACTTTGCTGCCAGGAGAATTTTTTCCCATTATTAAATTCTATGTAGTTATATTGTTAAAAATACTACGTATATTATACTTCCAAGCCTTCTTTGAGTCAAATTAAGTAAGGCATCTATTTTTTCAAAAATTCTGCGATTGTTGAGATATTTTGTGACGTCTCACATGAAAACAAAAAACTTTGGACCTGTTTTTCAAAAACTTAACTAAGATAAAATAAAGTAACTTTGACTAAAATTTGATGATATTAGCTCAATACTAACAAATGTTATAGTGGTGCACTTGGGATTTCTAAAAACTGAATAGCACGGGACTTGTAGGATCAACAATCCAAAATCATATCAATTTCACAATCAAAGCAATAGCTTTGGAATGAGAAAAAACGGATAATATTATTAAATATTATCTAATCATCAATACACGAGTGACAAATTATATACAAAATAAGATTTGTAGGCGAAAAACTCACAGCTCAACCTGAAAATATATACACAATGCCCAGTACAGATATAACTTCAACAAACTAAGTTAGCTTACTTCAATATTATTCGAATATTTGCGGCAAAGTCAAACTTAAATAAAAGAACTTAGAAATTGAATTGCAGAAAAGTTTGTAAATTATTTAGCACTTAAAAATATGAAATTTCCACAAAGCTATTATCTGAAATATTTACCAATAACAATCAGTAAATAAGTAAATATATCAAAAGAAATTTTATTTATTATCAAATATATGCATGCAAACAATAATTTTAATGTTTTGTTTCTTAGCTGTATCATACCAAGGACATTTGTGTTTACAGCTGAATACGGTACTTTCCAATTCAGTGAATACTTTTGATTGGTTTAATATGCATACATTTAGCCACTAATTTGAATATTTTTCGCAATTTGCATTGCTCATGAAATTGATGTTGTAGGTTCTTCATGTGTCGAGTGTTATTATGTAAGTGCTTAAAATTGCACAATTAGCAACAAACATAAATGGAAACTTGTTAAAATATTTTATTATTATGCAAATGTATGTTGTCCACTAAATAAATTTAAAAATCCATTTTAAACAATTTCTATGAGTCCGTCATTTTAAAATTCTGGTTTGCAGCAGCTGTTGCTGAATCTAAATGCTGCTGTACTACTACCGGCCCTCTTTAAAATCAATTTTGCAGAAAAAATGTCAAATTTAAACAATATGAGTGTAATTTTTTATTCAATATGGTACGTAGCTAATTTACCTTAACTTGCCCCCACGTCTAGCCAACATTAGTTCTTCTGCCACTGCATATGACTGCTGTAGCTCTTAGTCTGTAACTTAAGACAAAATATTGACAAAATTAATTTTCAAATAACCATGACTTAATGACAAATATATTTTATACTTAGCCAATCATTACAGAGAAATTCACATTTCCTTGGGGTGAGTTTAGAGCAGTTCCAATATATTAAAGGTTCGGGGCTTTCAAGTTTCAATAACCAACAAATTTTTGGTGTTTTGCAGGCCTACAATAGAAAATAAATATTCTATTCTTACCTTACAAACAAAGTTATTGATCACAAAGATATTCATATTCAAATATAAAGCGCCCATCTCAACATAACCGTCATGAAGATTAGCTATTATGTCCCATACAGCCTGGAATCCGATTAGAGTCATCGATGAGTTGTGAATATTGGTATTTTTCGCAGTGAAAACACAACATATATTCAATATTATGCCAATTGAGCAGATTATAAGGCCTGCCAAATTTACATTTTCAATCAACTGATTTTCGATCAAGTTTGGTAATAATGTTGTGTAATTTTCCATTTTCTAAACAGAAAATCAGTTAATATTAATATTTTACTCATCTATATATTAATATAATACAAAAGAGTGTAAGTAATAAAAAATTCAGTTCTGGTACCATACTCACTATGCACTAGAAATTTAAATAAATTAAAGGTAACATAAAATTTAGTTGAATGATTTTTATACTGATTTCAGTCAATTTTGGGGCGAGAATTATGAATTTGAAGGCTATTTTACTCACAAAACAATATTTTTGGAGTAGTTTGTATTTTAAGTTTTTGAAAGCCAGTATAGCTTTGTTGACTTAATGTCTACGACTATATGCGGCATTTGGACATTGACGTTAAATCTTCCTAGCTACTCATTTCCAACAACATTCATTAACCTCAGCTTCACTATTGTGATGGGTCACATTGGTTATCAGAATAGGGAAAGAATATTTTTGACATACATTCATGCTTTCTTCATACTACATAGAAACCATGTACTGTGCTTATGACAACATTATTCATGCTTTCTTTGCAAACATCATGCCTTCTTTTAAATGCAAGACCTGTGTGAATTCTTTGTTATATTTTTAAATATTATGTTCTGAAAAAATCAAACCTTTGTAAATATAGTGGTGATGCAAAGAAAATATTCTGAAACATATGAAGCATTGTTAGAAATTAGAATTTATCAGGATATTGGATCTTGTCACCCAAGTAATATATTCTTGGCTATTTGAAGATGAACAGCCTTTGACATTTCCTATTAATGTTTGATTGAATCGAGAAATCACAATAATTACAATGGTTTTTATCTATAAATAAGGAGAATGTCAATTTCATGTTTTCCTGAAAATTTAGGTTTGATTACTGATGAAAAAGGGAAAATAACACTAACTTTTCAAGAGATTTATTTAACAGTGTACAGAAAATAATAATTTGGGAGTAGGTTTAGATCAATGAAAACAATATATTTGTAAGTTATTTGATCACTAAGGAAAAGTTTGTTGAAAAACTAAGAGCCTTGATAATACCTCAATTAAAGAAATTTGAAACTATCCTATTTTGAACTCGTGGCTTCTGGATGTATCGAAAACATCTGTTTACATTAAAATCAATGTAAAATTAGATGCTTGTGTAGAATTTAGAAGTTGTTTGAGGATTTTTAGTGTCTCTATCATAATACAATTTCTGATTCCTAAGTTCAATGACCTATTTAGGCAAAAAGTTCAATTCCATGGCGATTTGTAGAGTATGGTTTCTACAATGAAAATGACCTCAAATTCGTTTTTAGCAACACCAAATTGACCAGAAACACCGAAAAAAGTGCTCAACAAGAAAACAAAAATTTTTTTGTAACACAGTGTTATTAATAAAAACTGGAATATTGATATGCAGGTTCTCATCTCTATATTTGTAAATTAATAGCAGCCTAACTACATGTATTTTATGGTTTCGAGATTCAGGAGTCATGTATTTTAATGTAATTTTATGAGTTATACAGATCATTGGTGCTCTCCAAACTTACGTATGTTTGTTGTGTATGGGGAGGTCAGTCGTTAGCGAACAACAAGAAGATCGACCGAATTCAAAGAAAGGCGATGAGGCTTGGCATTATTGACGAATTCCTTCCAATGCATCAGATTCTGCAGTCTTCAGATCATCAACTCTTTAACAGAATATCCAGATCGGCAAACCACCCGCTGGCCTCTAATATCCCGACAAGAACTGAATACTCGAAAGAACATCTGCGACAAAGAAATCCAACAGGTGGAGCCTCAAGTAGGATTTTCCCTCATCGATATTTGAAGAAGCATTGAGTTGTCTTGTCTGTTATGATTTATAAATTTATATATGTATCTTTTATGGATGTCAATCCGTGATAAAATAAAAGTTATCTATATATCTATCTATCTATTGATGTGGGGTGACATTTTTTAAACCCAAAACCGCACCACATTGCAAAATATGTTTACAAATCCACACCATAAGTCCCATATCGTACCACAGACATAAAATTAGCCCCACAAATACTCACAACAAATTGTTGTGATAATTTTTTTGAATTAGTTGGAAAGATAACGCAAAAATACGTAATTTAGAAAAAGTCATTATGGGAAATTTCCTCATTATAATGAAGTTCAACTAATAATTGCTTGTTCAACAAAAATTTCAACGCTCAAATCAATGTTGATTTAATCTTAAAGTTAATCGGGACTATAATAAGATTGCTCCAGAAATTATGTCGATTAATCAAACAGCATTCATTAATGAAACAAATCTTGAGCAATTTATGCTCTGTCATTACTGAGGGTGGCTGAAAAAATTCTAGTGCCATGAATCCCCAAGAGCTAAAAGTTTATCCCACACCCTTTAGAATTGAATTTACAATGTAATTAATTTGCAACAAGTTCCAATGCTATTTAGTTTCAAACTTCAAAGTTTGGAAAAATGCTGGCTGGTATTCGAAATTTCTATGTAAACAATGCATTTGCATGATTTTACAATGCCTTAATTTTAAGTTAAATGCACATGGTTTGTGTTATAAGAAACATCATTTTTGATATAGGTTAGCACAAGCTTTATAAATAAAATAATATTTTTCAGAATGATGACTTTTTTAACTTATCAATTCACAAAAAGAACAAAAATGGAAATCTTTTACAATTTTCTTATAAAAAATTTACACTGAATCAAGTGCAATAGCCAGGAGTGTGAATCCCATAAGACCTTAGGGGGCTCAAGCTCCCTCTTAATGCCATTTTAAAAACTGTGGACTTTTTGGCTTTAGTCAATCGATAATTGAGCTAAGACTTTTATGCAAACAATTGAGAAAATTTTTCGCTCGCTGTGCTGATAATGAAATATTCTCAAAGATATTGAATTGCACCATTGTAAATTCATATATAGTAATGTTAGCAATTATGGCAATTGCAAAGAATTAATAATCAAGGTTTCAGCAAAAGTGTGTTGATTGGAAAAAATTGAAGCTTACTTTTGGAATTGTTCGTACCTTTGATTATTATTATATAAGAAAATGCAGTAATTGTTGCGAATATGGTGATTCTATAAAAGCACGCTCAATGAAAACATCTAACTGTATGTACTGAATGGATAATCACAACAATAAGAATTGTCCAGTTAAAAATGCTACACAAATGCAAAATTCAAATATGTTTAAAAAATCACATAACCATTACTATCTTGAAGACTAATCATGAATTGTAATAAAATTGTAAACGAAAATATTATGCCTTGCAACAAACTTGGTTAAGATCTAGTCATTACTTAAAACGTTTATATGATAAAATTTTAATAGAAGATGTGATTTCACAAATATTGCCAGAGGTGGTGGTGTTGTGCTAAACATACCACGCAAAATCAAACCAATAATCAGAGATGTATGCGGAGTCTGTTATTTGATCAATTTAGGTATTGTAGTAAGACAATCATTTCAAACTCATACAAAGAAATAAATTTTCATAGCAAATCAAACAACAAACTTAATTATTATCATTAATGATTTAACACTAGAAAGTCCGAGCTGTCAAATTTGACCACTTTGCACATATTAAGTGCATTTGTAATGCATCATGTAATGAGAATTTAAATAGAAAAACAGCTTGTTTTATTCTTCTGACATTCTTTTATTTGCTTTGCTTTCAATAGTTTTACTTGAATGGGGCAATTTTGACAACTGCATAAATTTAAATAAAAATATATAAACGTATATCAACTTGTCAGTTCATATTTGATTGATTATATCATTACTGACATCTGAAGTATTAATACATATGAAGTTTATAAAGTTTTTGTTACAGATTTTGTCTTATCAGATCACTTGCTGACAAGTGCACTATTTAACAATATAAAGACTCATACAGATTCACGGATATATTATACAAAACGATTATTTTCAAAGAAATACATTAATAACAATAATTTTTGAAGGAATTGAACTTTTATTTTGGAACCACACTGGCTCAACAGTGATGTTTATAATTGATAATTTAACAAGTATTTATCGTACGGTTTGTCCAATTACAAAGCTTCAAAGAATAATAATAAAGAGCGGAAGATATGGATATCTAAATGAAAGAATAGATGAAAAAGCATAAGGCCAGGGCAAATTTTTGAAAAAATAGAATGAAAGCCCACTATAATCATTGTAAAAGTTTAAGAAATACCTCCTCAACAAAATACAATTTCCATATATATACACATTTTTACAAAATCTTTTAATGAAAAAAAATCTGATAAACAACAGTGGTAATAAAATTCGATTTTTTTAAATTTTAAGGAGAAAATGAAGTTATTATATAGTAAATCATAACGGTGAATGTCATAAAAATGACAAAGCAAGCTGCTATAGGTAATTTATTGAGACCTCTGTGCCACTTATTTAATCAATGTTTAGCAGAATCAACATATACCGATTATTTAAAAATTGCTAAAGTTACATAAAAATATAAAAAAGGACGAAAATTACCCACCAGTTTCAGTTTTAACACTAATCAATAAAATATTTGAAAAATTATTATGCAACCAAGTTAACATTATTTGGAACACCCAAAATACCAGCTTGGATTTTGAAGGGGTACCTCTACAATGATGCCGAACTTTATGATGTTGAAGACTGGTGATCAAATTTAGATAGTAATGAAAAGTATATATAGCATCATTAGATATTTCAAAGGCATTAAATTTAACAAACAATACTATTTAATTGGTAACGCTAAACAGATATACAATTTCAGTGATTCCTTAATACATTTACTAAATAATTATTTATGTAATAGATACCAGTATGTGAAATTGAAAGATGAAATATCAAATTCATTCGAACTAAGCCATGGAGTACCGCAAGGATCAGTATTGGGTCAATTACTCTTTAAGTTATAGGTAAATGATATGGATCAACACATTAATAATACTCATATACAGCTTGCTAATGATGCTCTCATTTATTGTAATGATATTTTAACTTTACAAGAAAATGTCAAAAAATTGCAATCATTCTTTAATAAATAATTTGTTAAAGCTAAATATTGAAAAAACTATATTAATGGTAATTAAGAATACAAGAAATGAATCAACATAAGAAAGTATTAAGATGTGTAACAAAGTTATTCAGGAATCATCAAAAATCAAATATTTGGGAATAATGATTGATAATAAATTGAATTTTGAAGACGAGGTAAACAATCCATGCATTATAAATACAATGGCGTGTTGTATAAGATCAATAAAAAATTGGAAAGTTTATATCAATAGAATTGAGGGTAATACTTTTTCTGTTAATTGTTCTATCTCGTTTCTTGGACTTATCTTGTTTATTAACTAACCTAAAGAAAAAACTAAAATCAAAATTGGAGAAAGTTCTTAAGTGGGGAATAAACATCATTAGTACCAAAAATGAAAAAGAAATAATTTGCAAATACCGTCTAAAATCATTAGAAGCTCTTCAATATATTCGATGTTTATCGATATTTTGGAAAATAAGATTGAAGAAAATCTAGAAACAATTACATTTGGTAATGTAAGGTATAATAGAAAATAATTGAACAACGTATTCCTAAACTATTTAATATCGCTATGGAACAAATTGGACTAGAGTAGAAGAAATGAAAGAAATTATACATTTTTTAATAAGAAGTTGAAAAACTTGAATGTAGGAAAAATATCCATTATGTGACTTATTATAGAATATGATGTACAACTCAAGAACAATAAGTAAAAAAATATTGATTTGTATATAATTTATAAATGTAACCAAGAAACAAACATTTACATTGATAATTAAACTCATATGAGTAATGGTGTATTATTTGTGTTCATAATAAGTTTGTAAACTTAATTCATGTATATGTACATGAGAATTTAAATATATGTTGTTGTTATTGGATATTGTGTTATGGAAACTATAATGCCAGATGCACTAAAAATAACACTGTGTGACAAAATATATTTTTTCTTAGTTGAATACATTTTTCGGTGCTTCTGGTTAATTTGATGTTGCTAAAAATGAATTTGATGTAAATTTTACAGTAAAAACAAACTTTAGGAAAGTATGAAATTCAATTTATGGCCTAAATAGATGACTGAATATACAAATCGGAAATTTTATTATAATTGGGATTCCAACAATCATCAAATGAATTTTATGATTGCATATGGACATATAATTGTAATTTGATTTTAATGTCAGCAGATGTTTTCAGTTCATGCAAAGCCCATGAGGCCAAAATGTAGTCTAAATTAAATCATTTTCTAATTGTTCTAATTGAGATATTATCAAGACTCTTAGTTTTCATCAAGCATTTTTTTTAGTGATCAAATAACTAATAAATAGATTGCTTTCATTGTTCTGAACCCACAGAAGATATATGAGGCCAAATTATGCTCCCAAATCTGCAGATTTCAATATATTTAGTAGACATAATCACTAACAATATCTCATTTCCTTAATTTAGCAAAGAAAATGTAGCCTTGCAACTAATGAATTCACATCATGTTCAGAAGAATAATGAAGATTTTGAGAATTTGTGTTAGAAAATCCACTATCGCATTGGTTCACCTGTTCCTTGAAATTTTTTCTGTAGGTTAGGCATGCGTACTTTAACATCAGGACATTTAAGTATTGAACATAAATACTGTAAGATAAAGGTTCACAAGATGAATTGATAGCAGGATATACGAGAAAACTACATCTTCAAAGTTCAAAGACAAAAAATAACAGTTGCTATTGTGATTTCTCTATTCCTGCTAAACATGAAGAATAGAAAATGACAAAGATTGGTGATGTTAAAGTAGCCAGGACTCTAATACAGTATGGCAACTGGAATATATTACTTGGGTGTCAAGATCTCATGTCCAAAACCATTTAATATGTTTCAGAATATTTCGTTTGCTTCAACCCTATATTTGTAATGGGTTGATTTTCGAGAACATAATATCAATAAATGCAACAGAATAAATTCACACAAGTCTTGAATTTATAAGCAGCTGTTACTTGCAGAGAAGACATGAATAATGTTGCCATATGCACAGAGCATGGTTGTTATGTAATAGTGAATGAAAGGTATGCCAATAAAATTTTTGCCATCCTGATACCCAATGTGTCTCGTCAAGACAATTGAAACTGAGTTTATTGAATAATTGTTGGAAAAGAATAGCAGAGAAGGTATAATTTCAATGGTCAATGCGTACATAGTTTTAGACATTAATTGAACAACGTAATGGTATGCAGGCTTTCTAAAACTTGGAATACAAATTCTCAAAAGGTATGGTTTTGCATGTAAAATGACATTCCGCAAAACGTTGACTCTTCCTAGGAACGAACTGATTTCGTTCTTAAATATTTTTTTGTTATCTGCGCAGGGATATTTTACAATTCATGTATAATAGTTAATATTAAAGACTTACATTTGTAGAATATGGTTTTCTAACTATCACTGAAAGAGGTGCACAGGCAATAGAATAGTAGAAAATAAATCAAGCTCTTCTAAATTTCACCCTAAAAATGCTTGTTGTTGCTTAATTTATATCTATTGCTTTCTTCTGATTGGATTACTATTGACATCATGCTCAGATTTGCGGACTTCCAAAGCATCGGATGAGTAAAAATATATGCAAGTCCATTAAGCACTTAAGAAATGCATTAAGCGACATTTTTTCGATTTTGCTAAAGTATTTCCACGATGATGCTTTATAAAGATCATAATACTTGCATTTCAAATCTCATAGACTTGAAATGTGATCCAAAACACTATTGAAATACTTTACATACGAAATTATGTTCTTCTGATATTTACAAATTTGAAGCATTTTTTGTTAATTTAAATAAAATGTGTACTTGAAAAGCTTTGCTTTCTTGCATTGAAGCAGAGTTGCAATGAGTCACATTTGGTGAACCAGTGCCCAATCCAACCCAGATCCCACGAGAACCGAAAATTAATAACCTGTTGAAACGATTTCAAAAGGTACACGCACGGCTTTGATGACAGCATATTTGCATGGAATCATCAATTAAGCAGCCCGGTTTTCTAATATCTCTCATAATTTAGAAATAAAGTACAATAATATTTTGTACGATTTGGCCTTGTGAATAATCGTTAATGTTTTAAAATTGGCAAATAAATAGCTACAACATTTCTCTTCTAACGATATGCATGCCAAAGCATAATTTTCTAACCCTAGACTAAATTTGTTTTGTTCTTGTAAAAGACATGTAGTGAAAAACTGTAACTAACTGTTTTTTATCATTGACTACACGACTCACAGATACCTTTCCAACAAACAAGTTTGAATGACCTCATGGACAATAGTGAATATTATAGCAAGCTAGACCGAAGAATTTGAAGGTGCAAAGAGTTGTAGCTAAAGTTAAGATAAATAGTTTTATTAGAATGTGATAAGAATTATATTGTTGACATCTTACCATATTTGGGAAAGTAAGATACTGAAGCACACATAGGTCAACTGGGGAATCAATTGCAAAGGAAGTAAATAAATACAATAAATGTTTGAATTACTCAGTGTGAGCTATACAAGAACATTTTATGAATCTCAATGCTTTCTAAATTTTTTTAGCATCACCGTCACATTTTAAGTTAATGTTAAATTTAATTGTTGACAAATAAAATTTTATCTTTTGGTTGTTGCCTAGGTAATTTTGATGGATGAACCTGCCCTCTCAATTTCGTTGAATATCCAACTTGAGGAACCCTTAATTGATTTTCATAAAAAAGTTTATCTTCTCTCGATAAAAATGAGAAGCCACTGCTCAGTAAGTCAAAAGGCTTATCGTAATTGATCATGTCTTTTTTTGACGTCATTTTTATACGCGTTGACTAGTTTTGTTATCTTTTTAATAATACCTGCAATAGTTATAGTTTCGAAATCAAAACGTTTCCAAAGTTCTTGTAACTTTTCTGTGGCTCTTCTTATAGCAATCAACGACGTTAGGTTGGGATAGGTGTTATCTATAATGTAGTGGTATCGTCTCACAGTGTGTTTGTTCAGTGGAATTTTGATGAAATTTTGAAGAGATGGGATTGTTTGACCAAAACGTTGTCCTGCAGCTCTGGCGACTTCGAGATTCAGAGCAATCTTTCCCGACATTTAAATGGCAACCCAAAAATATAAGACCTATAAAATACATTAAAATACATTAAAAGACATAAAAATAGAAAAACAAATAAATCTTATTAAAAATGATGAAGACGATTATGACGATCGTTAATTTTATAAAAATTATAAAAAGTTGAATAAAACTTCGCTTTCGTATTAAGTCTTATCCAAATATTATTTAAAATTATTATTCTCATATTTTTTAAGGGGTTGTATTAAATATTTTTTCCAGTCATAATACTAACCAATGTACCCAGATCACTTTATTTAATTCCCTTAAAAACCTAAAGCATGATTAAATTTAGCTTGAAATTTGACGATATAAAATAGCAAAAATGCTTCAAATTTGTAAATACGAGAAGAACAAAATTTAGAATGTAAAGTATTTCAATAGTGTTCTGGATCACATTTCAAGTGTGTGACATTTGAAATTTGAGTATTATGATCTTTATAAAGCACCATCCTAGAAATACTCTAGGCCAATCGAAAAAATGTCGTTTAATGCATTTTTCCTAAGTGCTTAATGGACTTACATATATGTTTACTCAACAACTTTACGATGCTTTTGAAACTCTGAGCATGATGTCTATAGTAATCCAATAAGAAGAAAACAACAGATATAAATTAAGCCACAACAAACTTTTTGAGGCTGAAATTTAGAAGAGCTTGATTTATTTCGACTATTTTATTGCCTGTACAACTCATTCATAGTTAGAGAACCATATTCTACAAATGTAAGTCTTTAATATTAACTATTATCCATGCATTGTAAAGTATCGCTACACAGATAACAAAAGATATATATGGCAATTGAGCAGGATAAAAGATAAGCAGCAGAAATTCGCTTGATCTAATTTGGTCTCTTTCAATGATTTCTGGTAGATTATGCCATAGTTTGCTGTAATGGTTTTTCAATTTAAACATGACTGAGTGGGTCAGCAGTTAGAGTAAGTAGGTATGATAACACCATTTAACGTAACTTACGATTATTTTTAGCCCATCTGCCGCAATGATTTCCATAACACAATATCCTTGATAATTTACATATATTCAAAAAGAAAAAAGTTTATTTGATGGTTATTTTTATTATTTTAAGTACCTATGATATTATAGAGCCTTCCCATAAAAGGGAAATCGAGTTCTTGATGCTCTTGTCAGTGCGTGCATCCATCGCAAAAACAGAGGGCTGAAGTTTTTTCAATGAGAAAGTTCAATTGACCATCAGACATTTAAAACTCGGCAAAAATTTTAGTTGAGGTCTAATGAAATTTGTATTTCATTAAATATCATCTCTGATGAGAGTTATGAAAAGTCATAATAGTTTTCCCTGAGGGATAATCAGGGATGGCAATCGGCAGGAAATTTGGCCCAAGAAATTTCCAACTGTAGATGAATATTCTAGAAGCAATGAAAATTTTTTCTAAAATTCTTGCATAGAAAATCCTATCAGTTAACTAAAGCAAAAGGGATCAAGGCTTTTAAAAACACTAAGGAGGTGGCTAGAGCCCACAAGCACTCCTGGGATGCATGATCCTGAATTCAACTTGAACATTTTTTGGAAATTGTTTTTGAAAGATTTGCATTTTTGTTGTTATTTCAATTGATAAGCCAGAAAAAAGTCATAATTCTGATAAATATGAATTTTCCATAAAGCTTGGCGAATCAAATTCGAAAATATAATTATGTTTTACAACACAAATTATGTGTATTTAATGAAAACCTAAAGCATTAAAAAATTATGAAAAGGCCTACTTTATATAGACATTTTGAATTCCAGCCAGTGATTTCCAGAAATTGAAGCTTGAAGCTAAATAATATTTAAAATTGCTCCATATTTATTACATTGCAAATGAATTTGGTAAGTTCCCTGGAATTTAATTATAATCAACGTTTGAATTATTCATTGATACTCGAAAGAACTGATATTACATTTTTCAACTAAACCAAATCGGCAAAAAAATTATTGAGGTGGGAAATTTGTAGTGCATGGTGAACATGATGAAATAAATATATTTTATATTAAACCATTCTAGTGCATATTACACAAAATATTTCCTTCTGCAAAATATTTCTCTCACGCAATGGCTTAGGAAAATCAATTAAAAGTACTATCTTAATGCATGGCCTAAAATTATTTTTAATGATTGCGCTAAATGGGCCTGCATTTTTTTGTCGTTTCCAAAATTTTTTATGTGGCGATAAGCAATGCGCATTGTAGCACTGCTTTTCTTCGATATTTTGTCTCAACTTGCGTTTTATTCACCTTGATATCAACAAAATATATGTGTGAATAAAATGCAAACTGCCCCAAATTTTTCAGATGTAATTTTCCGAATTATGCAAAAATATATTGATTTTTTCCAAAACTAGAGAAATAACTTACACGAAATAACATTTTCAATATTAATTACAATTTCAATTTTTCATTAAAACAATAAGCATATTTTTGATGTTGTATGTCATCAATTACAAAATCAATTAAAAAGTACATACAGAATTGACGTAAGCAAATCAAAAAATGTTGCCCTCCGAAACGAAAAGGACATAACTTGAATTGAAAGCACTGAATGATAATTAAATTTTGAAGTTTTTTTAGAGTTCCTACGATTGAGGCTTTCGGTTTAGTATGGTTTGGGACAAACTTTTAGGTGTTGGGGATTTATTGGGCTAGAACATGTAGGTAGGCTGCTATTAATGTACAAATAAAATAGTCTCACTGGAAAAATAACTGAACTGAAAACGCTTCTTTCTACAGAATGTTCTCATGCATCTGCAATTGTGTTACAAGAAGCGCTGATCCTGAAATTGAAATTAATAGTTTTCACATAATTAGTTATGATCGAAGTCTTGAAAACTGTGGTAAGTATACGGGAGGAGGAAGCTTAGCTACATATGTAGAAAAGTCAGTGTGTCATAATAAACCAAAACTTTTCTGTAAGGCGTCTACACTCGATGATGATATTGGTGTCTATCTATGTCGTCCTAAGTATTATAAATCCCATCAGCATGCATATCAAAATTACAGATTTCATTAATAAGTTATTAAATTTCTAGCACATAGTGAATATGGAAACAAAAAATATTTTTTATTAAACCATTGTAGTGCTTATTATACAAAATATGTCCTTCTACAAAATATTTCTGTCGCACAATGGCTTACGAAGATTGACTCTAAGTGCTATCTTACCCTAATCGTACACTGCCGTAAAGTAAAGTAAACCATAGAATTTTATAATTGGATTTTACTTTACTTAAGACTTGGTAAACTGCCGTAAGGTAAAGTAAAGTATACCCATTGTTTAACAGACATAAAGAGTTAAATAAAACCCAATTTATTAGCAAAAAATACAACTAAAAGTATTAGAATATATTTTGATTTATTTATGATATGCATGCTAATGTTATTGTGCAATTTAATAAAAAAATTAAATGTATACTATATTAATGAGATAACTTTAAAATGTAACTCTATTTGAAACTAACAGATGCTTTGGTATTAACTACAATCAATCACATTTCCACTTTAGTAAGCAAAAAGTCAATATTTTGCAATAGGTTGGAGCAAAAATCTAATTATTTACATTGTAAAAATTTGCTTACCAAATGCAGTAATAAAAGAAAAACCTGTTGTAATAAATTCGTTTGTAATTACTAATTTTATTTATATCGTCTTTGTGTAATATATATTCAGTGATATTGAAATTGAGATCAATGTTGTTTACATTACCCTATTTTACTTTAGTTTACCTTACTTTACTTAACTCATTTAAGGCCGGTATAAGTTGCCGTAATCGAAAGAACTTGTATTTAAGATATTTTAATGTCTGACTACCAGTTGTAGCACATATGGAATTTCGACTTAATTGCCTTTTGATTCATGCCTCATTTCTATTGTAACATATCTGTTACGGTGGCCTAATGCGTTATCTGTCACACATCCTAAACGAAGAGTCACAAATAAGCTGAAAGAAATGGAGCGGTTTTCATATCCTCATATTATTTCATTTAACTATACATTACATTCCCTTATTATATGACACAACCTCACAGAAAATAAAAATGTCGAAATTTGCATGTACATGTACATGTACAAAATGTATTTCATTGACAACAAAGTATAAAGTGGCATTGACAACAAAATATAGAAAAACAATTCTCAGTAGTTCATGTGGATGTTAAAACACTCAATGTGGCATGGAATGTCACATGTCTCGCACCGATACGAAACTGAGCACCTTATCCATTCGCTTGGCGCTTGGGACAAAGGCGAATTTGGAAACGGCGCCTTTTTGAAAGGAGCCCGATTCGATGATGTTGGTGGTACGGAGTGGAGATGCGTTTCAAGCTTTTGCTTCTTTGGAGATTGATGATAATAGGTGTCGGGTCACGCTTCTTCTGAATTTCACCTGGTCCATGGGAAATTCATTTCCATTCGCTGCTTAGTAAATCAGATATGAATTTGAGAGTAAGGTTTCCAAGATCCAAGTCACAATGCTCCAATACCATTCTTTGCCTTTGATGGCGATGTGGTACTGTTGAACACGTCCATCAAGAGTATCGACTCCGCCCATGAATTTGTTGTAGCGATTTATCAATTTCGGCATTGGCACTTCCACTTTCTTCGAACATGACCGGCTGTATCTTTGAGCGGAGCACTGTGGCTGAACTGAGTCGAAATTGGACAACAATGTTACTGTGCTGTTATCTTTGCAAGACACTCCAATTATTCCATCAGCAGACATGATTTCAAAATCTCCACGATTTTCGAGTTTCTTCATCTCAATTGGACACTTTTTGGTTCGATTTTTCCGAACAGTTCCAGTGGCCTTCACGTTTCTGTTTTTCAAGTAAGTCATGACATCCAAAGAAGTGAAGAAATGGTCGAAGAAAACTTCCGCATCTTGTTTCCCATATGCGCCACCGTTTTTTAGTCGCTCATCTACAACTCTCAAGCCAAGCCGAATGGCGCGTTTCTCAGATGCCCCTTGGTAAACGTCTTATATCAAAAACCGATTGGTTTATTCCTGATAAATTGTTTCAGTGAGTGACGTCCGAAATATCGAATCATAGATTCATCAATGGAAAGTTTTTCGTTAGATTTCAGAGGAACTCGATGGGATAGTTGGTTCGGTAAGTCAATGAGAGGTCTTACCTTGAACAACCGATCCGTACTCCCTTGAACTTTATCATTCTCACAACAGTGAAAGTTAGTCTTCAAATTCTTGAAGTCGGTGCGTGACAGAGATTCTCTTGCTGCACTGTTGCTGACGTCATTGTCATTCGACCAATACATGTCGATTGTATCCACTCAAGTACAAAAGCCCAACAAACGATCTCATAGTTGCTTCGTCCGCCAAAAATAAACGGTTCTTCTTATAAACAACGATTTGTCTCCTCAACCAGAAAATTGAATAAATGTCATACACTTCATTAGGTTCCTTACCGACGAAAGGTTCAAGCGTTTCGGGAAGCCACGAAGGAGTTGTATAGTTTTCCGAAGGCGGGTTGTCCTTCTATTCCCAAAAGCCATTGTGTTCACGGTCTTTCATGAAATCATGAAGCTCATTTACGTTCATCACTTCGAACTCCCCAACAACTTCTTCCACGAAATCTACACCTCCAACTTCGTTATCATTTATGTCTTCTTCATCACTGACTTGGTCTGGTGGACACGGAAGTATTATAATTTCACTTTTTCTTTCTTCATCGTCATCGCTTCCTTCTAAAATTTTTTCTACCGCTTGATTGAGTGTTAGGCAACCTGGCATCTTTCAGAGCTAAGGCAAATGCTATGAAATGCCAACCTTATTGATGAAACGAATTGAAAATCAATAATTTTGAAGCTCGTTTTATCGACTGGATCGGTACTTCGGTAGATCATTCAAAATTTAAATGAACCCGCATTCAGCCAGCTTAACAGATATATTACATAGCAATCTAAAATTGTACAAACCCAACATATTCAATTTTGTTTGGATTTGAGTTATGGTGATGCTAGAAAGGTTCTTTATGTTTACAATCAGATGAATTTACGGGCTATAAAAACAAATTTTCTATCCTTGGGGATTCAACAACGACGAGAGAAATTTCCTATCATACGTCAATGATCTTTAAGCTAGAAATTTGAAGCCAAATTGTTCCAAATTTTTTGCTAGAAGTGAAAAACATTTAAATATTATCTATAAGAAAAGAAACGTTCAAAAGTTATGCTAAAATAATAGGCTAATTATATTGCAGTGCTTCTCAAAGTGTCAGTAACAGTTGTGTTACGCTGGCTTTAAATGGGTTAAGACCTCGTAAGCTGCCGGTCAGTAAAAATTTCTCACTTTTCTTTATTTACTGGCAGTGTACGACCAGCCTTAATGTATGGCATAAAAATATTTTTAACGATTGAGCTGAATGGGCCTGCATTTTTATTTCATTTCCAAATCTTTCTATATGACGAAGCAATGCGCATTGTAGTACTGCTTTTCTTGAAAGAAAATATGTCAAAAATGTTGGGGCAATTTGCGTTTTATTCACCTTGAAATGAACAAAATAAGACGCAAATTTCCCCAAAACAATCAGTGGTAATTATAGCAATTATGCAAAAATAAATTGAATTTTTCCGAAACTAGTAAAATAAATTTTATTTTATTCAGATTGACTAGCGGAACCCATGAAATTACCCGAATTGACATTTCCAATGTTAACTATCTTGTTACTAGCTGAAGAAATATAAGCGTTTGAATAGCACTATAATGTTTGAGATTTAGATTGACGCCTTTATCCTGCATTTCGCATGTTTTCTTTCAACTTAGTGGACTAAACGTAATGAATATTGTTCCAAACCGTGCTTAAAGAAATTTCCTATTAGATGTCGCAAATTGATTCGAAATCGCTATATAGATACGGAGATATCAGTGTTTAAAAAGCATTTGTAAATCTGACATACAAAATAACCCACACGCTATTATATTAATATATAGATGAGTAAAATATTAATATTAACTGATTTTCTGTTTAGAAAATGGAAAATTACACAACATTACCAAACTTTATCGAATACCAGTTAATGGACTATGTTTCTGTGGCAGGCCTTATAATCTGCTCAATTGGCATAATATTGAATATATGTTGCATTTTCACTGCGAGAAACACCAATATTCACAACTCATCTATGACTCTCATCGCGTGCCAAGCGGTATGGGACATAATAGCTAATCTTCATGACGGTTATATTGAGCTGGGTTCTTCATATTTTAAAATAGAGATCTTTGCGATCAATATCTTTGTGTGTAAGGTAAGAACAAACAATTTATTTTCTAATAGTAAACCTGCATAACACCAAGAGTTTGTTGGTTATTGAAACTTAAAATTCCAGAACCTTTAATATATCAGTACAGCTCTAAGTTTACCCCAAGTAAATCTGAATTTCTTTGTTATGATTTGCCACAAGCGCAAAATAAATTTATCATTTTGTCATGGCATGTATATTGGGAAGAGGTACTTTGTCAATATTTTTTTTAACAGTAGAGCGCCGCTAGCAGTACATCAGCATCGAAATTAAGTAAGTTTTTAATATTAAAAAAACGGAGATGTTACACAGCTGTGACGAATCATGCTCTCATAACGAAAACCTACAGAAAATTTTTAAAAAATTACTTGCACTGGTTTGTAATTTTACGTTGTGGATACCATACAATATCTAAATAATATTACATTGGAACAAATTTCCATTTATGTTTGTTCGTTATTCAATTTTTAGCACTTACAGAATAACACTTGACACCTACAGTACCTACAATATCAATTTTTTCAATATAGACACAACATGGCTTTTCATGAGCAATGCAAATCACAAATAAAATTGAAATTAATTTCTAATATGCATATTAACCAATCAAAGTAGTCAATCAATTAGGATATAGCGCTTTCAGCATTAAACACAAATGCGGTTGAATTCCGATACGCTTAAAACAGATCTAACAAAAATTCCATTACTCTGCGTTCATTTATTTAATTGAAATTTATTCTGATATTTTCAACTTGTTGCTGATGCTTAGTAGAAAATATTTCAGCTTTTTGTGCAGATTAAGTCTTATACAAGTTACAAAAATTTGTGCCATTGAACTATAAACTTTTCTGCAATTCATGATAAGTTTAATTTTTCAGTTTATTTGTTTAAGTTTGGTGTTTGAAATTGACAGAAATATTCTAATATTTGTAGTAAGCTACATTAGTTTGTTCAATATGTATACAACTTGTTCATTGAAGTTACTGCTTTTTTGAGATTAATATGATTTTGGATTATTAAGCAATATATATATATATATATATATATATACATTGAACAATTTGTACAAATTGTAAAATATCATAATAATAAACCAAAACACATATATAATAAATAATTGTACACTGAATGCTGGCAAAGACTGATGTTGTCCCAAAAAGCAGCACTGGCATGCAAGCGGACAGTAACAAAAAGAAAATCAATACATAAGGCACCTAACACTGAGAAGATCTTATAGGAAATACAGAAATTGCTAAGATCAACACTGTGCAAACGATATTTAAATATTACAAGTGATGCTGATTTCAGTACAATATCTGACAAAGAATTCCATTTGCTTTGTTACCCCATAAAAGCATAAATTCCGAAAAACGTTGTTATTAGCATCATAATAGTAGATATTTGAAGTGTGTTATGCTCCGCATTTCTTGTATTGTACACAAGTGGTTTTGTTACAAAGAATTTTTCTAGCTGTAGGTCAATCAATCCATAAAATAATTTATATATGAAACACAGATCAAAAACAATGCCACGATATTGCAGTGCTCCAAATTCAAATTCTTCAGACGGTCTGAATAGTCTTTGTATTGGTTGCCAGCACGTTTGCAAACACATCGTGCGAAATATTTTTGAACACGTTCAATCAGCGAATATCCTTTATAGTTGAAGGGCTGAAAACTTGACTGTTGTATTCAAGCAATGGTCGAACATATATTATAAACACACGAATTAACAAAACAGGATCTTTTGATTGAAGGCACTTGAATAGGCAGGAGACTCGAGCATATACTATAGAAAATATCTTAGAACAATGACCTGAAAACTTCAAATTATCTGATGCAGATATGCCTAAATCACGGTACGCATTTATATGTACAAGTTCGTTTGAGTCAAAGAAATATGAAACTTTCGCAATGCTGTTGTTCATCCCAAGATTTAAAACAAAGCATTTTTGATGAGCTACTTGTCGTTGCCAAGATTTGAACCATCTTTCAAAATTATTGAGAGTAATAAGAGGGTCAGCATTTGATAGAGAACCACGGCTACGTTCACAGTAAAATTTCGCATCATCTGCGAACAGACTGCACTTAGAGTTATCTACTGTACATTCTGTGATATCATTAACATTCACAAAAAATGCTAATGATCTTAGAATCGAGCATTGTGGAACGCCACTGATAACTAGCTCTGAAGATGAAATAACATTTTCAACAATTGTTAATGACGTTCATTGCCATTGAGAAAAAATGCTCTCATCCACTCAAAGAGTTCATGTCTTATACCATATCCATATAACTTGTACAAATTTCGCATGTGAAACACATTCAAAGGCTTTTGAAAAGTCAGTATAAATGCAATAACCAACGAACTTTTCATCAATGGATAAGGCCCAATTGTGTAGGAAATTTAACAATTAAGTACAAGAAGATCTTCTCTCTAAGAATCCGTGTGGTTGGTATGTAATTAGATTGTTTTTGTTTAGATATAAAATATAACAATAATTCATCAACAATTACTCGTTTCATTGTCTTGCAGCAGTAACAAGTTAAGGTAACTGGCCTGTAGTTTGAAGAAGATGAGGCTATTCCTTTCTTGTAAACTGCTTTCAAGCTTCTGACAATGTTCCGAATCGTATAGATTCTTTAAAAAGGAAAGCTAGAAGTACACAAATTTCTGATGAGATTTGCTAGAGAAGGAATGCAGCAATAACATTCGGTGTCTTGGACAGCTTAGCTGGTAAATTATGTAGTGCTTTTCAACAGTATGTGCAGAAAAATACATTGAGTTAATGGTTATCCCACTAGGTACTTTGTCTGCGAATTTAGTTATGTCTCCATTATCATTAGTAAAAACTGATGAAAAATATGAACTTAGAAGGTTAGCCTTGTCAAGATTATCACATCATCAGGGCTTTTAAGTGGAGAGAACATTGGGCGCAATTTTGTTTTATCATAAACTTATCTATAGAACTGTTAATTGTCACTTGAATTTCATACATCGTTCTCTTGATAGCAATAGAACTATTTTACTGCATCAACATAATCCTTAGCAGCAGCCTGAAGATAAAAGATTGAATTCTTTTAAAACATTTCCTTTTAATTATTTAAATTTAAACCTTCAAGACTTGGTATTTGTGAGATTTTGAAAATAACATCAAGGTAAACACTATATACACCGCCACATCCATCAAATCTATCGTCATATTTGTGAACGTTGTAGATTGTATTATAAATCAATAGTGAATCAGGTGTGTTTGGATCAAGTCATTACTCTTTTATCATTAGAACGTCATATTTTTCTAACAACAACAAAGCATGTAAACTATGGAGCATATATGACAAAGAAAGAGCATTAAAAAGTACACTCGAAATTACAGATTGTGTTGCTGATAATTCACTAATATAAATAGTCTTGTTCTTGAAACTAAATCATAAGAATCGTCTAGTCAATCTACATGTAATCGTTTGTATTGGCATCAGAGCATACATTGCAAAACAATAATAATTGATCCATAATTTTGCTGAGGACATCCGATTGCACACTTATAAAACATGAACAGGACTTGGTTAGGTTGTAAGAACCATCACAGAAAGCACAGGTGAAAGCTCTTTCGTCTTTCCTTACATTTGCTTCTACACGTATGTATGTGTGAAAGTAAATTTTAATTAACCGTTATTAACTAAAATACCAATTTTTTAAAATTAGTTAAATTTAAAAAGTCTCCATCTAATTTATACAAATAGATTTGTTCGATAGCTCAGTCACTCTCACTTCCCCTGCATGTTTTAAAATTGCAATTTTTTGTTAATATTTTGAGATAGTAGCAGTGCAATGTTTTTAATCCTATAAGCTGCCTTAGAAATTTTTAAATACTTTATGTTCTCATAAAAAATAATAAAAGCCTTTGTTCAACAAGTAATAAGGATATCTAGAACTTTCATTTTCGCATATATATATATATATATATATATATATA
>CABFPE010000293.1:849667-859727 GCA_900660155.1 Hofstenia miamia
TATATATATATATATATATATATATATATATGTATATATATATAGAATTGAATTAAAAATTAGATATTTCATTCAGAAAAAATATATTCCAATTTTTATGCAATCGGAATCAAAACTAAATGTATATATTTGATTTTATAACATCAAGTGTATCTAAGGAACTCCGCATTTGATTTGATTTAACTCTAATATATTCATTCCACTCACTTAAAAAGAGTGGATTCTACTATAGTTTATGCCTTCTTAAGAAATAAAATAGTTTGTTTCAATCGAAATTATTTTGAGAAAAGGTTATTAGTTTGGACTCGTCATTGAGTTGGTCTCATGCATTGGAAAAGAATCGTTTATTTACCAGAGGAAACTGTCACTTTATCCTTATTGCAGAATAGTTGAATACTGCTTTCGTCTTCTGTAAATATAATCTGATTTTAAGGACATACACTTCACCTAATTGAAACTTCTAAATTTTTGAAAATATCACTTATGGCTTCATTATTACAATAAGCCTAGGACTACCGGAATAGGGTAAACATCTTCGAATACAATTTTTGCAACATCTGAAAATCTTGCCTTAAAATGGAGTGTAATTAGTTCAGTGCTTAGTAATGAATTTTCTGCACACTAGGTGTTAAGGTTCTTAATTGTCATTCACTTAACAGTGTTTTCAGTACACATTTATTTCTGTTTGAAACTCCTTAGAGTGGCATAGAATTTGAGTTTATTTTGCCACAACTTTTGGAGTAATCTAAATAATCACATATTTCTCTATAATTGGCCCTCTTTTAATGCCTTTTGACGATATCTTTTACAACGAACTAAACATCATTATTTTTACCCATTTTTGCACAGTTTTTAATCTGGTAAATGGTGATTAGTTTAACGCGTATCAATTACGTTTGAATGAATGATTAACATTTCATAACGTTTTGGTCAAACTTAAACACATGCAAAGTGTTCTCTTAAGAATGTCAGTAGGGAAAATGTTGTAAGGGAAAACATAAAAAAATGCTTAAAAACATCCTGTAATTTTTTGTGACCGACTATAAAGTCATTGCTTCACTTGCAAAATATTCACACAAAAGTAACTGATTTCCAGTCTTTTATGTGTTTTTATCGCCTAAATACATGTATTGTGCCAATGTTCTAGCTACCAATATTAATGAAAGTCTGAAAAAAAATATGTGCAAGAATTCCTGTTGATATAAATTTTAAAAAGAAAATGGTCGATTTAGTAAAAGAATATTACAAAAAACAGTTATTAAGTCCAGAGAAAATAATTTCCAACACACTTTAATATACTAATAAAAAAAATTTTCTTGTATGTAAGGAAAAATATCTTGATATTTTATGCAATTAACAAGAAAATTTCATCTTGAAATACTAAACGTGAGTGATTAATCCCTTGAAATAGTACTTTGGAAATTTCATCTTAATATCACGAAAATTTTTTCTAGCTTAATATATAAATATGAATTTATGAACATGATTTTGCATCTATGCTATAAAATCCATGCTCACAATCTCTCAAAGTAGGCAGGCAATTTTTTTACGTAAATCATTGAATTAAATGTAATGAAATGTCCTTGCAAATACATTTGCATTTTACAAATTTAGTTGAGCTATGATCTTATAATTAAATGTACAACTACATATTTTCAATGAATATAAATAGATACTTATACTAAAATAATATTACAAATTGTTATAAACTTTATGGTTTTTATGTTGTAATTTCATATAAATTACTCCTATATATATATATATATATATATATAATTATTGAATTCAATAAGGTTTTTCAAATACGAAAGTAGTATCTAAAAAATATAAAAAATTGCTTCTGCTTTGATAATAGGTAATCGATTTACTATAAAAATTCTTCTGAGAATGTATCCTTAATATGATGTTTCACGAAAACTGAGTCGTGTTGATGCATGCCAACCTTATCAACTGTTAACAGTAAGAACCAAGATGTACAAAAAATCATTCACTACTGCGGGACTAAACCATCCTGTGAACAAATACTTGCCAAGATCCATTTCGAATAATTTTGATGTAGCACAATTGGCTATTTCTTTTCTTTCCAAACCTGTTCTCTATTTACAGCAAAAACTTGGTCTTGTATACAAAATACTGCCTATAGATTCACAAATACACAAATAAACACAAAAACACTTAGACTGGACGATGAAAACAAACAGCACCAGGGGCGTACCCATTATTTTCTGACGGGGGGACATCATTGTCATTCCCTAATGCGGGGAAAATGTTTTTGATTTATCCAGTCAAAATTAAATTTGGAAACCTGACGGGGAGGGACATTTCACCATGTCCCCTCCCTGCGTACGCCACTGACCAGCACTGATATTATATTGGTACAGGAAATAAACCAATGTTTTTCCCTGCGTAATTACCATAAATTACGTATAAATTGAACTATTAAATATCTAAAACTGAAACAGGCACTTATATTTAATTAGCAATTTAAAATGTCCTACACTGAAATATAGCAAGTAACTTTTAGATCCGGCAGTATCATACTTTTGGAAGCTCTCTATCGGCAATATATCACACAATGTTTCTTGCAATTGATCGGGTCGTTGCAATTCGCTTTCCTGTGTGGTACAAAGTAAATGGAAAACCAAAGTTGGGCTATCAAATCAGTATGTTTGTAGCAATTATATCATATGTCTTGGCTTTTCCAAATTTTGTGATAGGTGATATTACTAATTCATTTTGTTATCTCCATGGCAATAATAGCTTTAAATTTTGGTACACGGCTATTTACATGGGACTCATTGTGTTTGTTATCCCCATTGCTGTCATCGCACTATCCAATGTATATTTTATGTACGCTTTACATAAAAGACAGAAAAGCGATTCGACAGAAAGACGCTTGACAGTCATGTTGTTGACAAATTGCACTGTTTTTTGTATTTTGATCATACCTGCACTAGCAGTTGTTTGTTTTCAACAGCTTTATACTCCAAAAAATACTCATGAAAGATTTCAACTGTTTCTTGTCAGTCAAATTCAGTTGATTTTGGCCATCACCAACTCATCCGTTAACTTTCTTTTCTATTTTATCAGTAGTTCAATGTTTCGTGCAGCATTCTACAACCTGTTTAGAAAATAATTAATCATTCATATATGTATTTCGTCAGAACAGGCTAGAATTGAATACAGTCAGAAATTTTAAATTACGTTGGAATATCATAGAGGCAACAATTTGAGTAATTCACTTAAATTCTTTATTGCAATGACTGTGAAACTTTTCTAGCCTTCTTAGCATGCTATACATTTTGATGTGATGCTACACACCAATATAACATCAAGTGTCTAGAAAAATATGTTATTCAAATATATATTATAGAATTTGTCAATGTGAGAAATATACACTTTTATTCATTGATTTATTTTAATTCTGTTAATCAAAAATTCAATGTAGTTGGCCTATATTATGACAAGTCAAATTTATGCATTTTGAGAATTAAGGACTTACCACTTTTAGACTCTAGGAGATTGAACTTTTTTCGATGACATATTCAGATTGCAGTCATTGCATTGTTCTTCCAAATAGCAATGAATTTAGTCTTTGCGTGTTTTTTCACAATGTGCACCACCATTTTTCTCCACTAATCAGAATAAAGCTCACAACATTCAATATATGACTTGCCTCTTTCTGACAAAAGAGCATTGAATTTATTGTAAGTTTATCTTATCGAAATTAGTATATGCAACTATTTATGGCAAAATTTTCATCTCTACACAAAACAGAATATAGCAAATTCATTGAATGTTTGCATGGTGATGAGAAAATGTAATTTTTTCATATTGTTATTCAATGTTTTGTGTGATAACAAGTGGAACACATGACAAATCATCCCTCATTTGTTCCAAGGAGTTAAGCTCCTAACAGAAACCAATTAAGGTTTTTTCTCAAAATATCATTTTTCCATAGCTCAATGTAGATTTTGTTATTCAAATTTTTGTAATAATTTTTTTAATTCTGATGCAAGTATATAATCATAAGGGTTTCCCCATTTTATTGCATGAATACATCTTAGTATATCAATAATTTATGAAACAAATTTTCTAAAATTCATAAGTGGTGAGGTTGGAATAGTTTGGCAATATTTAAATAAAATGATTGTTCCAGTTATCACCTCTATAGGAAACCAATTTCATTGTTTCTTTAAAACATCATTGTAATATTATACTTTGGCAAAATATTTATTTCCAATTTTCTTAATTTTTCATTGTGCCATAAATGACTTCAAAATATAAAACATAAATGATATTTAACATTCAAATAAGTAAGTACATAATATCTTTAAGACTATGAGCAGTAAGGTTTGGTATTATTTGTGATATTTTTATGACAATGATGATAGTGATCCCAGCTCATATTGAAATTGATTTTTCCCATTTCTAGTTTTTGTAAAAATATGATAACGTAAAAACCTAATATATATCATATATGCACATATTGACTAATTCATCTTCTTTATACATAAAATATTCAAACATATAAAGTGCACGCCAAAAATTTGTAGACACCCTATTTTTTACTTTTTTCAGGCAATAGGAACCCGTTTTGGCTCAAACTAAGCCCAAAATGATAGAAAACCATAGTGCATTACCTCTAGACAGTTTCAGTTCAAACAAAGATTTATTTTTTAGAAAAATCAAATAAAAGATTTATTTTCATAGAGACAAAAATATGTAGACACTCCAATTTCCAAAACAAAATAAGTCATTTAAATGTAAAATTTTCTTATTTAAATATCAAAATCCAATCATTTAATATGTAGTTTCTCCTCCTTTAGCTTTAATAACTGCTAAACAGCGATATTTCATAGATTTTACCAATGTGATCAGATATTTCTGGTCAATTTTGATCCACTCAGTTAGTAATTCTTTCTTTAAATCTTCCACGTTATCAAATTGCCTTCCTCCTTTATAAACTTGACGGCTTAGATATCCCCAGAGGTTCTCAATGGGATTTAAGTCCGGAGACCTTGATGGCCACTCCATTAATTCAATATTTTGTTCCGAAATCCATGACTTTGTTTCCTTAGAATTATGACTTGTTGCCAAATCATGTTGTAAAACAAATTCTATACCATGGTGAAGATGCGCAAACGGAAGCAGATATTCAGAAAGTCTATCAATGTACTTACTTGAATTCTGTTTGCCTTCTACAAAAACTATTTCCGTTTTTCATTTTGAACTAAAGCCAGCCCAAATCATGAATCCACCACCTCCGAATTACCGCTTGGAGAATATTTATTTTTCCTTACGTAGATCCCTCCAATACTATTGTAGACCATCAGGGCCGTCTAAGTTAAATTTTTTTTCATCCGTAAAGATCGTTTTTTCCCAATTTTGGCTACCAAAGTCAACCATTTCTTCTGCCCAGTTTAGGCGGTTATTCTTGTGCCATTTGGTGAGCTTTGGTTTTCCGTTTCGTTTTTCATAAGACAAAATATCACTATTCTGTAACTCCCTTTGTGCAGTACGTACACTGCATGATAAACCAAGCTCATAATGCAACTTTTTTGCCGACTTTTTACCCTTACAAGCTTTGCGTATAAGTAACCGTCGATCTCTTGGGCTTAACATTTTAGGTCTTCCAGTAGCCTTTTTTCCCATACATTTCAGGATCACGTAAATACCTATATATTACCTCTCTAGATCTATTCAGCTCTTTAGCGATCTCAGATACTCCACAATTGCGTTTTTTTAAGACTTCGATTTGTCCTTTTTCATATTCACTAAGGGATTTCTTTCTACTCATGATTTTGCCCGAAATTCAATACGAAAACATTCGTCCCAAGTTAGAGAAAGAACTTATATTAGGTAAATTAAATAATATTTAAAAAAGAACCATTGTAAATATGAAAAAACTAGAGTTTTTAAGCCTAATGTGTGTGTCTACAAACTTAGGACACGTGTCATTTTCAAACATTTGTATGGAAAGTACTCCTTAAAATTATTTGTTTGAATTGAAACTTTAAGAGGTAATGCACTATGGTTTTCTATCATTTTGGGCTTAGTTTATGCCAAAACGGGTTCCTATTGGCTGAAAATAGTAAAAAAATAGGAGGTCTACAAATTTTTGGCATGGACTGTATATATATATATATATATATATATATATTGTAGCATCGACTGAATTAGTGTTAGCATATTAGCATTATTAGCATAATTAACAACTGTTGCAAGCACTAACAGAGAATTATGTTAATAAAACTGCATAATTGAATTAACAAGTAATACCACCGATCAGCTAGGAGATTGCACACCTAAGCTTTGAGCATACGATTAGTAAGTTAAACCATTGTAATTCGAGAGAGTTTAGCTTAAACACAATTTAATTTCACCAGTGCAGAAACTAACAGCCATTGAATTAAAGTAAACAAAATTGATTATGAGAGAACCGAGCATAGATCGCAAGGCCAGCTCTTCCTCGATTGAAAAACAAATTTAACTTTGCATACTGAGATCAGTAATNATGTTTAACTATAGCAGGATATATATGATGAAAAGTACACATGTTAGGTTTATCAAATGGACTTTTATGCAATATGGCAGTTTATGGTAATGAAAAAGTGGGGGACTACCCTAGTTTGAAAACTTGGATAATCTTGGAAAGTTCTTGAATCTTGGATTTCTTGCAAAGATCGTCCAAGTTTCTTAAACGAACTTGATAAGAAATATATCATTGGATTTCTTGCAAAGATCTTGAATATTTCTGAAGGGGTTTAAGAAAAAATATTTTCTTGGATTTTTTTCAACAATCTTGAATGTTTTTACAAAAAAATTATTAAAAATAATAGTTTCAAACACATTATCAGATAAATGAAATTTCTAAAGCATATATAAAAACATAATATGTATTGATACTTACAAGTACTGCTTAATATTTCGTATATAGCACAAGTATTGCAATTTGCAATACATGTAAGGTTTCTTGTAAGCTTTAAGATTCTTTTAAGCATTACAAAACATTCACGTTGTACTTATTGAATGGTTTTGAAACTAATGTAAATTGGACAAAGAANGTAGCATCGACTGAATTAGTGTTAGCATATTAGCATTATTAGCATAATTAACAACTGTTGCAAGCACTAACAGAGAATTATGTTAATAAAACTGCATAATTGAATTAACAAGTAATACCACCGATCAGCTAGGAGATTGCACACCTAAGCTTTGAGCATACGATTAGTAAGTTAAACCATTGTAATTCGAGAGAGTTTAGCTTAAACACAATTTAATTTCACCAGTGCAGAAACTAACAGCCATTGAATTAAAGTAAACAAAATTGATTATGAGAGAACCGAGCATAGATCGCAAGGCCAGCTCTTCCTCGATTGAAAAACAAATTTAACTTTGCATACTGAGATCAGTAATCATTCAGAAAATATTAAAATACAACCAATTTTGACAAAACCAAAGGTTTTCATTGCAAATGCGTAGAATTTTTGCCCTAAGTTTAACAATTATTAAATAATAGTAAACAAAAAATTTGGTAGCAGAATTACCATGAAATTATAACATTTAAATTGAATGTCTAATTGTCTATTTTTTCAAGGAGGTTTCACCCAAAGTTTTGTAATGGCTGACCTATTCCAAGAACTGATGCTCAGTCTGTAGCATTAAGAAAATTAATTTATTTCTAAACGGATTCGAAGAAATTCAAACTCAATAATAGAAAGTCCTAACTAGAAGATCATCAAGATCTCTAAAATTGTTATCACAATATGTAAAGAAATGTATGAGGAATCAAGAATTAATCAATTCCAGAATAAAAAGTTTTGTACAGAAATCGAATTTTGTAGTTTCAGTACCCCATCAGAAAATTCTACCCTTGCCTCTGATATATATATATATATATATATATATATATATAAATTTAAATATAAAACTGAGCAATATAAAACCCTTAAGCTACGCCATTTCCTGGTAAATAACCAATTAAATAGATTACTATAGTGTAATTTCTTATGTAATAGAAATTAAGGCAACAGGTAAATCTAACATGTTTAACTATAGCAGGATATATATGATGAAAAGTACACATGTTAGGTTTATCAAATGGACTTTTATGCAATATGGCAGTTTATGGTAATGAAAAAGTGGGGGACTACCCTAGTTTGAAAACTTGGATAATCTTGGAAAGTTCTTGAATCTTGGATTTCTTGCAAAGATCGTCCAAGTTTCTTAAACGAACTTGATAAGAAATATATCATTGGATTTCTTGCAAAGATCTTGAATATTTCTGAAGGGGTTTAAGAAAAAATATTTTCTTGGATTTTTTTCAACAATCTTGAATGTTTTTACAAAAAAATTATTAAAAATAATAGTTTCAAACACATTATCAGATAAATGAAATTTCTAAAGCATATATAAAAACATAATATGTATTGATACTTACAAGTACTGCTTAATATTTCGTATATAGCACAAGTATTGCAATTTGCAATACATGTAAGGTTTCTTGTAAGCTTTAAGATTCTTTTAAGCATTACAAAACATTCACGTTGTACTTATTGAATGGTTTTGAAACTAATGTAAATTGGACAAAGAATATATGTGCTAATAAATATAGTTTATTTAAATCAAATTTTGATAAAAGAGCAATAAAGGGGGGTCATGATCACGACGTCGTCCTCTGGATCCGGCTCTCATTGATATGTGTTCCTTTAAAATGAAATCAAAAGTGGCATATGCATTAGAATTTTTAAAGAATCTGATAGAGAACGGTGGAATTGCAGACACATTTTTGAGCTCAAAATCATTTTGCATGATGTTCTTTAAAATTCCCACAATTTCGTAAATTCCAATTGCATTGAAATGTTCGTGTAGATGAAAATTTCGTAGTTATGAAGTTTTGCATTATAGAAAAGTGAATAAAGGCTAGAAATATATAGTTTCGGAGACTGATGGTGGATATTGAAAACTTTCAGCAGTTCAGAATTGGTCACTAGTTATTTTTTTTGCAAATGCATAACGCTGTTTGCAATGTGAGGTGGAAAGTTCTACATTTGTGAAGTGGGAATTTATGTGGAAGATCTACCACTGACCATCAAAGTTCAAATGTAAGTTATTAGAGCTTTTTTATGCTTCACATTTATTATTAACTATAATTTACTAATTATTTACTGAACTGAAAATCAACTGAATATTATTATTGAAAACTTGTTTTTAAATAATTGAAAATTTGGCATTAATAATGCATCCCAAACGGCAAAAAATAGTTTTTTAGCCGTACTCGAAATGTTTTACTCGTAAAAAATGTGAATTTTTATTGCTGCTATACAGACTTGTCAACGAGCCGAGCTTCTAACGAGCCGAGCCGAGCTTGAGCAGAGTATTGGATATACAACGAGCCCAAAACGAGCCGTTTTTAAGCAAACCAAATTATAGGGCTGCTTATTAATTTGATTATGCAGATTTTTCTTATTTTTTCATTCAATATTCCTTACTTTTAATCTTATTTTAGAAATGTTTATTAAATAATTGGAAGAGCANGAGCTTAGAAATTACGGCTCGTTGACAAGTCTGCTGCTATAATATAACTGAAGAATTTGCAATAAAATTCCGAACATAATTTAAGTTCATTAGTTGATAGTTTTTTCAACATTATATTTATAATTTAATTTTTTAAGAAAATCGTATTTAAAGCATAATGTTTGCACAATGGAAATAAGCGTAAACCGCTCATCACTAACTGCCATTCTAAATACAGGTATCAGGCCGGTTACAAATATGAACTTAAATAAGATGGGCAGGCAGATTTAACAAAATTAGCCTATCCATGCATCAATAATTTAGAATTATTATTACAATTGTTCTTAAAAGTGAACCAACAGGGATTCGGGCGGGTATGAATAAGATATTTACGGGTATGGGTAACTATGAATCTTTTTCCCGAGGAGGGGGTTAAGAGTCTCATAAATACCTTACCCTAATATATAATATATATAAAAACACAAATGTATAGAGTTTACACAAATGCTACAGAACTTTACATTTATTCCATCAAGGAAAT
>CABFPE010000293.1:873187-886181 GCA_900660155.1 Hofstenia miamia
GGCGAATAAAGAATTTTTCAGATTGCCTAAAAACATATATTAGCAAAACCTAAATCAACAGTTTGGTATGTCCTAACGACGTAACAAATAGGCCTATCCTGTGAATTAACGATTAAAATTTTCCAATATTGAAAAATACCTTTTGTAAAATTCATCTTTAAAAGAAGAAACGTCATTAGGTACTGTATCAACGTGACGGAAATCCTTCATTGTCTGTGCATTGACAACACAGGCACGTGCTTCCAAACTCACTCTGCGCTTCTCTACGTGTTGTCCAACTGATTTGGTTTGAATAAAGAGTGATGATGGCAATCATCAGCAAAATGACTATAAATTGCTTAATGAAAAACTGCTCCTTGATTATGAGTGAACATCCATCCGCGATCCTGAAATATAAAGCATTAAAATTTACTTAATGATTTGTATTATTTGAATATTAAATGTTTTAAATACCTGCAACATTTCATTTATGTAAAAGTATACATATTTTTAGATGTGTTTACCTTAATGATTTTTAATAAGTATTAAATGAGTAGTTCTGAAAGTACGTAAATTGTTGCTGTGTATATGTTGTTAATTGAATATTTCAAGCTTTTCACATAATATTTCATTGAAATAGTAATTTAATTCAATTACAAATCAAGAGCAGGGCTGAGAGTTCATCAATAGAACTTCTTGCGTATGGCCAACTAATGTATACATCCAATTCTTGGTTCTCGTCCAGATAATAATCTAGGACTTCATGGATAATGATACAGCCAAATTCCAATGGGAACTACAATCACCCACAAGTCTACATTCTGAAGATAAACTAACTGAGCCAGTTTCAGACATGCCGTGTACAAAGTCAGAGGAAGTCAGGTGATTGGTTACCAATTAAAGACGAAAAAAACGAGAAGAGGTACTCTATTTTGTGGTGTTTTAGATTTCAAATATTTTTAGTAATTCGTTTAAAAATCACAGATTTTGAAAGATTTCAAGTAGAGTTAGGGCTAAGAATGTGCATTTCATTTTTTCAAAGAACATACCAGTGTTGAATCCAGGTCTAAAAATGTGATCCGCCTTAGGCAATGTAACCTGGTAAAATTGTTAAATAAATCATCTGGCGCCCACATTTTACCCGTTTTTTGAACATTTTTTCGAAGGTTTCGCAAACATCATAACTACAGAATGTTGAGATGAAGAAGCACATCACACTGTTCTCGCTGGTAAATAATTTTAAAAAAGTGATACCAATATTCTAACATAATTTAGGATGCAAAATAAATATACAATCAATATTTTTTATGCTGCAAATATACTAAGAAAATCCAAACAGTCAAATTAACTTTAAATGAATTTCTTCTGATTTCAACCATCAGCGTGCGAAAAATTATTCTATTTGCACATATTTATTAATCTTAAATTACCAAAGAATTCTTAAATTTTGTATGGTTCTTGAATACCTATAATTTACTAACAATAAGAATATTGAAAATATGAAAGAGAGGAGTGTCTGCTCTTTCATTTCCATCTCAAACCCTTCTTTTTCACTGTCGCAGTGAGGCGTGCTGCTTCACTGCGACCTCTGACTTTCGTATGTAACGTCCTAAAGGGCTTAGGAGGTCTATGCGCATATCCACAGATAAAGAAGCAGATAACGTTTGTTTTTGTCTTGTATGCATTTCAGGAAAAGCAGATTGAGGTAAGGTAGCCACTACCTAGTGGGGTTAAGTAGCCACAGCTTTTTGCAAAATAATATTTGTGTATTAATGCGCAATATTTTAAATCCCGAAAGGATTTTCTTTCAAAAAGTTTTTAATAATCGCCTTAACCCTATTTCCATTTTGAAGTTTTCATAATCTGTAGTGACTTCAACTTTGCAACAATCGCGGACTTTGTGAATGGCGGGGCTGGACGGAATTCACAGTTTTCATTAAAAAAACAAAATATTTCCGTGTAGTTTTTGAAGCTTTTAGCATTAGGCTGCCTCAATCTCTTAACACTGGGAATGGAAAGAATATTTTTACAAAAATCCGATTTCTTACTGAAATCAATCTTATCTACATTTACTTCAGGTACAACACTAAATTTTAGCACAAATCTTCATCATTGCATGAGCAAGCCCATCCCCTAAATGTGTCCATATAGAAGGCTTTCAATATATCTTAACAGGCTTTGATAAAATTCTTCAAAAATTTGGTAATTGATTTGTCAAAAAATGTTACACTAATGAATAAAGTGTTACCAACTAACCCTAACCCAATCCCAAAATACATTTCTACATGCACAGAACAATTGAAATAATCTATTTTCAAAGAGATTTAAAATATTCAATTTTACTTGGTTAAGGATCTATCAGTTTGTCTAATTTTTTTAATTGCAAATTTTGATTACATTGAATATCGAATTTTCACTTTCTACGTTGTTTAGAATAATCCTACATTTTTTTAATATAAGAAATGAAAGGCATTGCAATTCAAATACACAGATTATGTAGAGCATGCTTTTAAATTTGAATAATCGAAAGTAGCAAAAGTGTTAATTTTGACAATTTCTATTGGCCGATGTGATGATACCACATTTAATATATCGAGAAAAGGAACAATATTTTCACATGGAACTATTCACTGCGAACATTTTGATATATACAGTTTATCTATAGCATCCAATACTCAAAGAGCAATGGGGTTCTGAAATGTGTTATTTGAAGAAATATAATAGAAATTCGAAATTGTTTTACTAAAAATTCCAAAATTACACAGAAAAAAAAAGTAAAAAATCTGATTTTGATCTTGTAAAATAGGTTTAGAGTTATTCCTTTAAACTCTGAAAACAGCTAAGAAATCTGAACAAGATTCAATTAGTATTGCTTTAAAATTTATAAATATATTGGGCGACATTTTTAACATTTACATATATTGAATTGTATTATTTTAATCAATTTCACTCAAAGAGATTGGTAATGACTTCTATTATATATTAAGCAATACAGTGCAGCTAGATAGTGTACAACAAACACCCATTTCTATGAAATAGAGCTGCACTGAATGAATTGTCCTTGAAAAGCACTTTAAGTTCGTAATAATCTACTGATACATTGTTCGCAGTTTACAATAAAAGTATTGATCAAATCGGAAATCGACAAACATTGCCACATGGAGCTATTGTTGTGCAGGAGAATGATATATTTTTTATGACTACAGCGTCAAAATTGACTTCACAGTAACCTTCCGAAATTATTCTACTCAAACGTTAAAATTGATTTGCTCTAGACAGGTCAATGACATAATTTCGGATATCAAAGGAAGCTCTAATCGTAAAGCAAATATTGAAAGCTATAAAGTGTTATTTTTTTATCAATTACGTTTATCGCTCTAAAAATAGGGAAAATTAGAAAAATTCCAAAATTAAAAATCTGTTTATCATACAGCTATTCAGCACGCATCGAATGGTATTTAAACTGTGTCGATAGTATAAAAACTCATGGAGTTATAGGTATCCAAATTTAGTCTACTCTATTAATTATAATAATCGAATCTTACGAAAGTGTAAATTGAAAATTTGTTTTGGCCGCTACTTTGCAACCAGTATAGATAAATTTGAAAAATAAAAAATAGTTTCACATGCAGCTAGTCAGCGTGCATATTTTACTGTATAAACCTAGAGCATAATGACAAAAGTCGCAGAGTAATAATGTTCTGAAATGCATCAGTTTTAATTGTTAAGCAGAAATCCGAAAAATGTAATAAACTAATGTGTTGATATCATAAAGGGAATAATAACTAAAAATATAATATTAACAATGTAATATAGAACTAAAGGAGCTCTAACGAATGCTGAAAAGAGCTAAGGAGTTGAACAAGAATCGACAGAGTACTGGCTGTCCTAAAGCAGTGTAACACTGCGGGTGTATGGCATACTTTGAACACATTTGTCAAAAGATCGAAACTGAGTGAAATCAAATAAACAGCTGCAAGTTCACCAGAAGAGGTCCGGCAATCATAATTAGTTTCGTAATATAGAAATATCACATTGGAATCACCTCTACAAAGCAATGATTTTTGAAAATTCTAACGAATTTTTGAAAAGTTCTTTACTAAATTTAACCTCATTTGTCAAAACATTGACTGGGTCAATTTCGAATTTTAATGGCTGAATACATGCAGCAAAGCGTAATTTACTCATAATTATTTCGTAACGCAAACAAATTGCAATATTAAAAGTGCTATAGCTCTAAATACCAAATTTCCCCTTTATTTTACATACTAATTCAATATTTTACGACGCCATCTAGCGAATTTTGAAAATTAAAATTTCGTCTAATGATTTATGCATAATATATTCAATCTGTGTTCTCAGCAATAAGTAAAATGAGAAAGAAGAAATAATGGACTATTCTTTCTCCTCATTAATGTTACATAGTGAGGTAAAGTGTTCCCCCACCACCCCATATTGCATTTGTGAGATAAAAGGATAATTGTAAAATCATCATAAATATATAGGAAACTGATTTTTTTAGGAATAATTTACATTTCTACTCAATGTCATTCAATCTTGCAGTGATGTATAGTTGGCCAATGGTTGGATTTTAACAAAAGAGCGGTGGATGTGCATCTGCGCTGGTCTGAGTGCTATTATATTAATATTAAATCAGAGGTGTGGGTTCATATGTGACATCTTGTCAAAATATTGAACTTAGTTTACGTAGGAATATTTTTTCCAATTTTCTAGGCTCAGAGTTGAGATTTAAAATACAGATTAGGCGATTTTAGCAAACATTTGGTCTTTTCACCTTTGTTACTGCTGATTTTGAGCAGTGTCATTAGTACATTTTTAACTCTCAATATAAATGTAAATCTAGTTGGCGTGATGAAGCAGATGGAGAAGAGATGAAATTGGTAGTTTCTGGTAATTTTTTTTGAAAAAACGATGGAAAAAATCTGCCACATGTACCTACCTAATGAATAAAAGTGTGTTTCATTGACTTTCAATAAACAATCACTACATTTATTTGGTAATTCGTCTTTTGATAAAATGTATGATATAGGTATTTTAACCAACCATTGACAAAACTAATAAACCAATCAGACAAAATCTATAGCCCCTACTTCTTAGCAAAAGAAACTTCATGAAACACTGCCTGTGCAAAATTTTAGCAGATGTTTAGAGCTGCACTAAATATATAGAAAGATATCTATAATGAGAAATTTCATTTGTAAACAGCCAAACCGATTATTTAGGCTCAAGCCCGGCTCAGCCCAATACACCTTCGGCCAAAGCCCAGCCCGGCACATTTCAAATTACATATTATTCGCCCCAACCCCGGCCTGGTCCAAATTATTTTTCTTTTACGCCACTGATAGTGTTTTACATCATAGAGATCCATAAGCACTATATTATGAATTTAAATGGTAATTTGCATAATTTCTTGATTGATATGTGAGTTGTGATTACAATTTAGTACATCAATGCTAATTCAATTCTTTTGAAATTCCAATTGTATAGTTAACCTGAATACAATTAGCGTATTATATAGGGCCATTCGCCTGGAGGAGATGTAAGCCCCTCCTGCAACTGATGGCATATAGCTATTGAATAGTATTGAATGTGCATTTTCACAAATGTTATCAATGACGAGATATTTTTCTAATTTGTTTTAAATTTTTTCGAGATTAATCTTAAATTGCTTAGAAATTTTTTTTAACTTTTTATTTTTTTCTTAAAATTGTTAACCGCTTTCATTTAACAAAATATACAATTTCAAAAATCAGATTGCACAATGTAAATGAAGTGTGTCTCCTCGTTTAATAAATAAAATTGCATATATTTTATCCCTTTGCGTAGATTGGAAAACATAAAAATGTTGCCATTGATAGTATTATAATGTTAAGTGAGGTAATGGCGATTGCTTGCATAACTGACAACGATTTATCAATATTCTTAAAGTCCAGATATTTTATTATTTACTTTATATTCTGCTACTCTTTTATCCAAACATTAATTAAAAATTAATTCTATATGAAAATGAAATTTATGTTTTTTTAAATAGAATATGCATTTTACAGGTTATACAAAAGTACTAGAGTTTCACTAGAAAATGTTGATCACTTTTTGAAGGAATTTCATTTAAGACGTTGCAAAATTCTTTTGCTACAAAAATTTTTGTAATGTTTCAACGAAAATAATCCAAGCAATATAGACCTTTTAAGGGTGCTTAATATAGATAATGTGTTTGTATATTTGTTTATTAATCTTTAAACGTATTGCAAGAACTGCAACCGTTCTTTCTATAATTTAAAGAACAGATCAGTTCTTAAATGTTCAAATACTAGAATCCTCTGCACACTTATGTCAACTTACACCAACACAAAGTAAGTGGGAGTTTTCAGAAGACAAAATTGAGATGTTAGAGGTTTTGAACCAGCTAACAATGCAGGGCTGATTAAATTTAGAGAGAATGTTTTTGTCATTTGCAAAATTTATGTTTTTTTGTATTTCAAATACCAATTAATACAGTAGAGCCAAGCCCGACCTGACTCAAATTGCTATGTCGAAAATCCAGCCCAAGCGCAGCCCAATCCCGGCCCAACACGACCAATCATTAGGTCCAATCCTATTCCAAATCTGGTTTATAAGTTACTGTTACTTTAACTTTAATATATAATCGATTTAAGATGTTATTTTGTATCCTAAATGTGACAAAATGTTCGAAATGTAGACAGTATTAGAATGGGACAAAACTGGAAATGTACTTTTTCCACACAGTTGTCGGGGGAACAGTGGAGTAAATGTGGGGTATGTTCCTTATGGGCTTATGCATTGGGCAGCAATGTATCAGAAACTGATGGCATATAAAACATTTAGATTTGCTAATTTCTTTAAAATTTGTGTCAAAAGATGTTCATGCTTCAAAATTTTAACAGAATGCATGTAATTATATACTGCATGAGAATACATGCACTGATTTATATCAGATTAATGTACATATGATAATAAGATATTTTGCTGTTTTTCACAATTAAAGATTTGTTATATGCAGATATTGATTATCTATTGCCCATTGTGCCTATAACCTATAGGCTGCACAGCAGGAAACTTGGGAAAAAATTAATTTCAAATTAAAATAGGTAAACTGATGTAAATTGCCTATTATAAAAAAATTTAGGGATTTTAAATCTTATTAAAACTCTATTTAAAAAAACCATCTTAAATATCCCAGAGGCGCCGATTATGGTATGGTACCATACCATTATGTACCATATTATGGATACCTAATGGTATGGTAGAAATAAAATTTATGGGTATGTCCAATATGGATGGTAAACTTAAAAATTTATGGCCATAATGGAAATCCATAAATTTATTGTTACATACACAGAATTTAAAATTAGTATAAATAAAATTGTTAATTTATAGTGTCATATATCTTATATTTATAATAATTGAATGTGTATAATACTCATTTTACAAATATTTTGAACCAAAAAAATTTTATAAGATGACAATTTTTTAGTGTTGCAAAAGTGTAGTAAGCAGTTTCAGCAGATTGTAAACAAATACTAAAGATTAAATTGTTTGCTATTTGTAATAGTGGATTACAAACAAATACTGACGATTAAATTGTTTCAAAAGTTATAATGGTTGCGGATAACAAAACACGTTGTATTCGACAACAAATAAAAGATTTATTAAAAGGTTTATTAGTTTATTGTGATGTCACTACAATTTCATTTTACACAAAAATTGCTGCAGCTTGAAAATGTATTTGTTATTATATATTAGAAACGGATTACCACATGTGTTCTACATATATTTCGCCGTCATTCACCATATTTAACTAATGGCCATTATGGCCAAAATGTATGGACGAAATTTAAAATATGGCCAGTATGGACGGCTAAAAAATTTCGCCCTACCATGTATGGCCATACGCCATACCATAAACGGCACCCCTGAAATATCCTGTTATACCCCACCCTTCATTATATAAATTTTTTTAAAGTTATTAAATATTACCTTTGGGATTCTGAGTTTTCCATGAAATTAGGTGGCCGAATCAATATTCCGGAATTTATCATTTCATTGTAGTTCTTTTTCTGGTTGGAGTACTGAAGTTTGTCATAATAACCCAACTGCTCAAACTCTGCTTTGGAAAAGTACTGCTGAATGTCAGCAAAAAAATTGTTTGTTGCCATTTAAGAGAATAAAAAACTAGTAATCAAACTACGGATGCACATTACAAATTCATTTCGCATGACTAATTCTACAAGGAAGGCCTCGATAATCAACTAGGAATTAATTGGCCAATAGTATGAAAGACATAATTGATAGCGCACTCACAATGACAATTTCTGTGTAGCTGTAAAGAAAAAGAAGTGCGCGACAGTGTATAAATTATGGAAAGTTTCTCACTGCACCGAATTGCTAGTGTTACAGAAAAGTATACGTGTTTCAGTCAGGAGCGCGCCCAACTGTTTTTCTAAGAAGAGGAACAATTATATAAGTAAATAAATAAATAAATAAATATATATATATATATATATATATATATATATATATGCATTAAATCGAAACGTTATCTGTTTTAAGACTTAGGTGAATATAATATGCATGCTGAAGCAATTAGAAGACTTGGTAATATCACTCAGATAAGACTCAACCAAGCACATTAAATGTTACATTTAAATCTATATGGAATACCAGACTTGTACCTAATGATGCAATGAAATGGAAGGAATATAATAAACCCGTATTTATTTCGAAAACTTTGTCCAAAACTGATTTGGAAATAGAAGAACAAAGTTAAAAAAGGCATGAATTGATCACTAAACAATATTTGAAAATATTTAATTTAAAATTGCGCAACAGTGGCATTCCAGCGGACATGACTATCTTCGTTATCATCATTCCAAACCAACTCTCTAAAAAATATGAGAGTTAGTGGAAAGAACATCAGTGCTTAAGTATTTTCATGAATTTTTGTTGATCAAGACTAAGTACCAAGATTTAAACACCTGTCGCTGAGAAAACTGATAATGTAATTAAGAGCCTGCATTTGACTTGTAAAGTCTTTGATAGCATGATTTTTATTGATCATAAGCAATCTTTGTAAAGCAAAGGAGATTACAAAAAGCAAAGTCCACAAGGTACAATTTCGTAATTGTAGAGGTCCCCAGAAGGAAAAATTGAGAAAAACATTTCAAATAAAAACGTAGATATAGCTGCAAAAATGTTGTTGCAATTATAAATGATGCAGTTAACAAATGCTTACCTTTGAAAAAGGTTTGGATGTCTATATTACATTTCTCCTCTGGTAAAATTATTAATGGAGAAACAAAGGATTATATTGTATAAGAGTAGATGTGTATCAGATATTAGCCTAAATATTCAACAGATTGTGAAAGCAAACAAAGTTGATCACAGACAAAAATTGTGTGCAATTGCTCCTTTGTCTGAAGACAGTCAATGACATTTGTAGAACACAGTCAACACACAAAAATATATATGAAGAAATGCTGCAGATTTTAATCATTACTTTGCATCTATTACTCATGATGATAATTATGAAAGACCTTATATAACGTTTGATAAGACAATCTTAAGAAGAGGAATCCCACAAAATCAAATCACACCATATGCAGTATATAAAATGTATATAAGATTAATATAAACTGCAGTAATCCAGATCAAATGAGCTGGTCAGTTTTAAAGCACTTTGCTCCTAAGCTTCTGGAACCAAGTTACCTACGTCTTCAATTTATAATTAAACTCAGCTGTTGTTCCACAGATCATAAAGAATGATAATATTATACTGATAGTCAAAATAAATCAAGCAAAAGCTGTAAATGAACTTCATAAAATTTCTGTTACATAGACTCCTAGAAAAAATTTTTACTAATAGATATCTAAAATGTGCTATATTATTTCAGATACCAATCAATATGGCCTTAAGGATAAAATGAACACTGAATTGGCTCTTCTTGATATAGAACACCTCCTTGCATTGTCATTTGACAACACTCTATGTCATGGGGTTCGTGTTTTAACTGTATATTTTAAGAAAAGATTTGATAATGATGTCCCTAATCCTCACAACCTTGGTGTTACAAAGGGGGAGGAAAAATACCCCCAGGTATATTTTTGATATATGAATACTATTTAGGACAGTTATTATGAGATAAAAGGTTTAAGAAATTCCAAAAATAAAATTTTTAGCCAGACATTTTTGCTGACGTGAACATTTTTTTCAAAAAAATACTAAAATGTCTAAGAAGGGTCTTATGTCAAAGCCATTCTATTCAAAACTGAAATAAGGTCTAGTAATAACTTAAGGCATATTTATTATTAGTTATTAATGCTGATGTCAGCAGTTTTTTTATTTTAAAGTCATTTCTATAATTCTATATTTAAATAAATGTCACTTCAGCATTGAAAAATAGTCATAATTCCATGACAAAAAACACCTTCAGCCTAAAATTTTACAGAATGTGTAAAACTAAATTTAATGTGTTGAAAAGTTCAACCAACCTTTCAAATTTGATTTTAAAAAAATTTTTAATAAATATTCACATGGGGGAATAGGGTTAAACAGTGTGCTATTTGAGAAAATATGTAGCATCATCACAATATGGCTTATAACATTGTTAATGTCTGCTCACATTAAGACTAATTTTAAGCACTTAAGCCTTCGGCTGTTTGCAAAGATTTATGGTTTAATGTAATGCCAATTGCTTTGGGTTCGATTTTAGCATTTCAATGTTAATAAATTACCAAATTGTAAATAAAGTAGAAATAAATATGTCAATTGTAATTTGTGCAAGAAAATTGATAGATTTGATATAGTTATAAATTGAATAGTAACAAATGCAGGGATCATTAACGCTTACAAGCATACTTTTTATCACATTGCTAGTTGTTGATAATTATATGTGCATATACTGCAGTGTTTGGTTTTCATTAGAGTTGATTGATCCTCAGCAATTACATTGGAGGAGGAAAGCTTTTAAATAAAAGTTACTATAGGAAGATACTGTGTTCTATTTACAGTAAATTAGTTTGGCAATTCTAGAGAGCACCACTAATCTACAATCATCATTACCTGGTTTACTTCATTATCATTATCTAATTTTATTAATATCATAAATCAAGCCTAGTGCCCGTATGGCTGTGGGAGGAGTGAACTACCTGGTGAGAACTGAATTACTATGTCCTCACTCTGAATGAGAACTAGGTGTGTGGGTAACTAGAAATTAATATTTGAGTTGTCATTCATTTCCTAACATGTATATAGCAAAGAGCAAATATGAGGATACAGAAGCTAAAAAAGCATTAGGACTATCTTCTTCAGCATCATTAACTTCAATCTGCTACTTCACCACCACCATTGCCTCTGATAATATTTAGGTAAGGTGCATCGTTCATTAATTTGATTAATTAAATTAAGTTAAGAGAACAACAGATCATCAGTAAAAGTGTATTAATAAAGACATTTCTTTCAACTTAATTTTTCATTATAACAATTTTGGTATACCAAAAAATACTAAAATCACTTACAGGACTTTAATAACAATTCACTGTGATCCAAAGATCGATTCAAATTTTAAATTTCTGATTTGGCTTGCTTTGGTCAAATGCCAAGCGATTTACTTTTAGCCGAAATTATTTTTTGCTCTACACTTTTTATGACCTGCATTTATAAACTTGATCAATATTAAATGTTTTACAAACAAAAATCACTAAATAATAGTTCTAGTTTTTAAATTACCACCTGTATTTTTTATGGTCAGAAAAAGTTACATTGGCAATCCTCTACCTTAGTGAGGCTAACAAGAATGTTGCTCCATCTACATTCTGCCACATTATTGCTTTCACCCAAATTGCACAAGATGAAAAACCCACTGAGTTTAGGTTATTTAACTGAGCACTTAGGTTCACAACTTGCATCCAAAAGTTAGAGCTTCTTTATTCCTTATCAACTATTAGGGCTCTAGTCTTATAAAACTCTTTCTTAGAAGTTCAGGTTGGATGAGTGTGGCCACTCTTCCCAAACATGATCTTCTGTTTCCTTAAACTTTTAATAGGATAGGGTATATATATAACATAGAGTCACATAAAAATGGAATAAATCACATTTTCCATTTTTGTTATTAATATTTTAGTTTCAAAAACTTCAAATATTTTGTGGAATCCACAAAAATATTTTACAAGTGAAACAGTAAATTATAGCATTTTGTGGAATCCACAAAAATAGACAATCGAAATAAAATTCACTTCTGAAGTTTTGTGGAATCCACAAAAATATTTTACAAGTGAAACAGTAAATTATAGCATTTTGTGGAATCCACAAAAATAGAAATCAAAATAAAATTTCTCTTACAGAAACGACTAACACTTATAAATTTACTTAGCAAATGCTTACTATAGTAAACCAATTACTAAGTACAAAAATAAACCATAAAAAATTTAATTATACTTTTACAAATCAATCATTGCAGAACTGCAGCCTCCTAAAAATACAGTGATAATGCATGCATTTGAATATAGGCATGCAAAATTAAGACATACCATAGAATAAATATTTAAATTTTGTTTCAAATTGAAGCATTCAGCAGAAAAATCCCTTAGTCACATTCAATGCTTTTGAGGAAAATGGCAAAAAAAAATGAAAATAAGGGTGAAATCTAGTATACAATTACAATATATTTTGCAAATAAAATATACTACCTGAGCCAGTCTCAAAATTGGCCGACTTTTTAAATGAAAATAAAAATTTGCTAATCAAATAAATCTGTTTGAGCTATAACTTTCAAAGAATGATCTAGTTAACCAAAAATATTAATTTTACCAAAGGACTCTAACTGAAAACATGAAAAATTTCACTTATATATACTTTTTTTACACTAGGTGCTGCTTCAATTATACATATCAAACGATATAACAAACATACTAGAAAAACTTTAGCTTCAAAATGAAAGTACATGAAATAAGTTCAGCTTAGAAGACAATCTATTAC
>CABFPE010000293.1:893607-920932 GCA_900660155.1 Hofstenia miamia
TATATATATACCCCTGCCTGAGCCAAACTATCCCCAAAACAAAGTAGTTAATTACTGATCGTTCAAATGAATAATGTGCGTTCAGATGAGAATCTTTTGAACTACGACAATTTGAACGATGTGCGTTCAGACGAGCATCTTTTTGATGTATGCTAATTTGAATAAAGTGCGTTGTTCACACGAGCATCTTTTTGACGTATATCAAATGATATGCATCAAAAGGTTCTCGTCTGAACGCACCTTTGAGGCAGTTTCTGTTTGATCTTCAAAGTTGTTGCATCATTCGATTTTTCATGGATATATCTACACCTTTTCACTAGCAAATTGAGAGAATCTCCATGCAAAATGAGAGAATCCCTAAGCAAATTGAGAAAATCTCCGAGCATAATGAGAAATTCTCCAAGCATAATGAGAAAATCTCCAAGCAAAATGAGAACATTGTGAAGCAGTTATATTTATATTTTCCACAACGAATTGTATAATATTATCCTCGCTTTGTGTGTAAAACAATCATCTTGACGTCATTGTGATCTCATGTAATTCTATTGACCCATTCCTATGATTGTCAGTGAATGTGGTAACGTGTTTACATTTATGGTGTATATCTATGTATATAATTCGCCATTCCATTCGAGTGTTACTTTAAATTTCAAAATTCTTCGCTGCGTAAATTCGTTTATTATTAAACTTTTACCATCTTTTGTGTTTATTGTGATTAATTTACATTTATGATGAATGAAAATACCCTTCACGTAGAATTTACAAGCATTCTACAAACGATAAAAGAAAAAGAATTGTTGAAGTTTACGAAAATCAAGGAGATTGGAACACTGCAGCTTAACACAATGGCGTCAACTACAAAACAGCGTATCATTGGGTCCGAAGCGGAGATACAAATTTCAAGCCTCGAGGTGGAGTCCGAGATCAATGTAAAAAGTTACAAGAGGAACATCCTCAAACTCTTGTTAGTTGGATTGAAAATGATTGTACCGTGACATTGGAAGCTATGAGGAAGAGACTTTTTATCGAATTTCAAGTGGATTGTTCCTGTCAAACAATTGCTCGCCATCTCGATGCACGGTTGCTTACTTATAAAAGTATTCATTGTCAACCACTCGGTACAAACACTGATTCTGCGAAGGAAAAGCGAAAAAATACGTCTAAAACGTCCTTTTAGCGAGTTCACAAAACAAGACTATAATTTATATGGATGAGACTTACATAAATTTATTTTTCAAAAGATCGTACGGCAGAGCCAAACGCAAATCTTCATATTATTTCTGCGATATCCGAGTGTGGCGTCTTGTTTTGGGAGAGAAAGCGTGGATCATTCAAAGCAAATGATGCTGCTTGTTGGTTGCGCCGATTGCTGGAAACTTGCAGAACACGGAACATGATGGATATAATTCTTGTTTGTGACAATGCTCCTTGTCATTCTTATTTCGAAGATGTATTCAATGAAGAAAGAAATAAAAACATTGGAATTCTTTTGAGATTAGATCCTTACAGTCCAATGTTGAACCCGGTAGAAACAATTTGGTCTGCATTTAAATCAAAAATATAGGAAAACATTTCAAGCAACCAGGAGGAAATGGTTGTTGGAGACAATACATGCTCACTTACAGAATTCCGCTTGAAAAAACTCGAAAGTTTTGCTGATACGTCAATGACAGCCATCACAACTGAAAGCTGTATTAGAGCTATAAACCATGTCCAGAAACATTTTTCTATGGCTTTAGAAATGTTAGGCATGCCTGCTGGACTTTGATCGTTTATATTTGTAATTAATATTTTCTGTTTCCTTACAGTTTTGCTAAAATTGATAAAAATGTAGATAGTGAATGATTTTTTTAATTTTAATTTTTAATTGACAATTTAAAAAATAATAAGTAATGTAATGTAAAATGAAAATAATAAGTAAAGTTTATGCAAAGTAGTGTACTATGTATATATCAAAGGTTGGAAATTTAATATATGATGGTTGGTATATAGAAATTTGAAATTCTATTCAAAATTCTTTTTAAGCTTCTTTTACGTAACTTTCAAATTTTTGGAATATTTTTTTGAAATAATATTAATATTTAGTTGACAACAAGATTCTGTGAGCCTAAATGTAACTGTTTGACAAGTTTCTCACTTTGTTTGGAGATTTTATCATTTTGCTTGGAGATTTTATCATTTTGCTTGGAGATTTTATCATTTTGCTTGGAGATTTTATCATTTTGCTTGAAGATTCTCTCAATTTGCTTGGAGATTCTCTCAATTTGCTCGTGAAAAGGTTTGAAGGAAACTATTTTTGATATTTTGATTTCAAAAATTTTTGGGCGTCCTAAAGTAAAATTCGGAAAAATAGCTTCTTTTAAAAATTGGTCATTTAATGTATAGTGGTTAAACAGAGAGAAGGAAAGTGCGTCCCACAGCTCACACCACCTTTTGCAGGCACTGTTTGAAGTATATTAACTGTTTCTCAAAAGGTGTACTATTTAAGGTTGGTACTTTTTTTCATTCTTGAAAATCTCAAATTTTCCAAATTTATCTCAAATCCTTCCAAGATTATTATTTAATGGACACATTTCCCGTATAAAAATTACTGCAAGTGTCCATTCTGAGAGACATTTGGAAGATTTGAAATAGAATGAAAAAAAGTACCAAGCACTATTTCATTTTATTCCAAAATTGCAATCTTTCTCAGTTCTTGATTGGCTGTTGGTTTACAATATTGCATACGTATTGTTTAAGAGAAAGGTGGATGAAGGCAATTCGGTCAGCTTTCTGATAAACAATTCTGATTGGATAAATTTTAAATTTTGCCAAGCGACAAAAAATTGCATTACAAATTGTACTTTGTACTGTAATATTTGCTTTTATTTGTTAATATTTTTCCATTTTAGATAAACTACCTACTTACATTGTTTTAATAATATCATAAATACTGTTTATTGAATTCAAAATTTGGGTACTAAATTACTATTGCCCTGCTATTGAATATTGCATTTTTCAAAGTGGGCCAAGCTACCTTGCCCACCCATTGCCAGTGAAAGTCTAACCGCATTGCTACTCGGAAAAGCTATAAAATGTTTGTTAACTGAATATGTCATTGATAAAAATTCAATCTACTAGAGTCAAACTGTGATACCCCTAGTTTGAAAACTTGGATAATCTTGGAAAGTTCTTGAATAAATCTTGAATCTTGGATTTCTTGCAAAGATCTTCCAAGTTTCTTAAAAGAACTTAATAAGAAATATATTCTTGGATTTCTTGTAAAGATCTTCCAAGTTTATTAAAAGAACTTGATAAGAAATATACTATTGGATTTCTTGCAAAGATTCTTGAATATTTCTGAAGGGTTTAAGAAAAATTATTTTCTTGAATCTTTAAATGTTTTTTAAAAAAATTATTAGAAATAAGAGTTTCTAGCACATTATCAGATAAATGAAATTTTTACAGCATATATAAAAAAATAATATGTATTGAAACTTACAAGTATGGCTTAATATTTCNAAGAACTTAATAAGAAATATATTCTTGGATTTCTTGTAAAGATCTTCCAAGTTTCTTAAAAGAACTTAATAAGAAATATATTCTTGGATTTCTTGTAAAGATCTTCCAAGTTTATTAAAAGAACTTGATAAGAAATATACTATTGGATTTCTTGCAAAGATCTTGAAAGTTTCTTAAAAAAAACTTGATAAAAAATTTATTCTTGGATTTCTTTCAAAGTTCTTGAATATTTCTGAAGGGTTTAAGAAAAATTATTTTCTTGAATCTTTAAATGTTTTTTAAAAAAATTATTAGAAATAAGAGTTTCTAGCACATTATCAGATAAATGAAATTTTTACAGCATATATAAAAAAATAATATGTATTGAAACTTACAAGTATGGCTTAATATTTCGTATATAACACAAGTATTGCAAGACTTGTAAGGTACTAAATTCTCGAAATTCATAAATGTTACTTGCCATATAATGTCACAGCTACATTGAAATATTGATTGATATAACTAAAAGAAATCGATGAATATAATGAATATATTTTTCACAGTGACAAATTCTATAATATATTCTTGAATAACATATTTTTTGAAGGCACTTGATGTTCTATTGGTGTATAGTATCGAATCAAAATTATGCAAGTAACGTATAACATGCTAATGAGGCTAGAAAAGTTTCACAACCATAACAAGAAAGAATTTGAATTGCCTCTTTCTTATTCAAGCGTAAATTAATATTTCTGAATGTATCGAATACAAGTCTATTCGGACGAAAAACGTATATGAATTATTATTTTTTAAACAGGTTGTAGAATGCAGAGCGAAACATTGAACTGCTGATAAAAAAGAAGGGAAAGTTAACGGATGAGTTGGTGATAGCCAAAGAAAGCTGAATTCGATCGAGAAGTCTTAGTTGCGCTAATTCATGGGCATTTTTGGGAATATAAAACAGCAGAAAACAAACCATTGCTAATGCAGGCATTATCAAAATACAGAAAACACTGCAGTTTGTTAGCAACATGACTGTCAAGCGTCTTTCTGTCGAATCGCTTTTCTGTCTTTTTTGTAAGGCGTAGATGAAATACACATTGGATAGTAAGATGACAGTAATGGGGATAATAAATACAATTAGACCCATGTAAACAGCCGAATACCAAAATTTAAATGTTGGACTGTAATGGAGATAACAACGTGAATTACTAAGATGAGACATCACTAAATTTGGAAAAGCCAAGACATATGATATAATTACTACAAACATACTGATTTGAAATCCCAGCTTTGGTTTTCCATTTATTTTGTACCACACAGGAAAGCGAATTGCAATGACCCGATCAATTGCAAGAAACATTGTGTGATATATTGCTGATAGAGAGCTTCCAAAAGTATGATACTGTCGGATCTAAAAGTTATATGTTTTACATGGTTGTAGGGTATTATAAGCTATTAATTAAATACAAGTGCCTTCTTCAGGCTTAGATATTTAATAGATCAATCTATGCTTAATTTAAGGTGAGTAGGTCATGAAAAAACAATGTTTTATTTCCTTTACAAATGTAATGTCAGTGCTGGTTGTTTTCATCATTCATTCTAAGTGTTTTCGTGCTTAAACTTGTATTTTTAAATATGTTAACAATAATTTTGTATATAAGACCCTGTTTTTGTTGTAAATAGTTTTAAAAGTTTAGCTTGTCGTAATTTCCAGCCGATAATGCGCTGCTCTCATTGATGTTTCACAAATCGGTAAAAAGGAAATGAGGCATTGAGGCAAAGTATGCCCATTTACCTACATCAAAATTCTACGAAATGTATCTCGGCATGCACTTGTAAACAGGATGTGTTAGTCCCGCAGCAGTGAATGATTTTTGTACATCTTAGTCCTCATTTCTACCAGTTGATAAGATTGACGCGCACCAATACGACTTCTGTTTTCCTGACCCTTATAATTACATCTAATAAGATTGCTAAAAGATTTTATGAGATGTTCTTTAAAGAAGTATGTGAGATCTTTATGAGATTCTTTAAGAGATTTTTATGAGAAATATTACGGAAATTGGGCAATTTTCTTATATGGATACATTATGAAAATCTCATAAGATATTCTTGTTCAAATTTTATACAATTCTAATATGATATTCTCATTCAATTCTTACAAAACCTACAACTTCGTTTTTAATTTACTATATATATATATATATATATATATATACATATATATAATATTAATAATAAAAGTAAAAAGAATATAATAGGTCTATAACAAAAAGAAATTGCGGGAATATAACAAAATTGTACATATAAAATTTGGAAAGGTGAAAAATTTAATAAAAGAAAATATAAATTCAAACAAAAATTAAGTTTTCAAAGTTTCCGCTTTGTAGCTGACTAAGGCAGCTAGTAATGCCAGCTGAAATTTCCTTTACGGACACTGTCTTCTTTATAAAAGCCAAAAGAAACGCATTTCATTCTGTGTACGATTTCATTATAGAAATTTGATCGAATTTGGGGAAATAGAATATTTTATGAACACTTCCAACAAAGAAGGTATTGCTGCTATCATTACGCCGTATACTACTAGGGAAAGCATAAAAGTTAAGTTCGAAAGTGGACATTATGCTTTACAAGGGTTTCATCAGAAACTTGGTTGAAAGAAAAAGTTGCTGTTCTATTAGAAGATGCACAACCTGAAGTTGTTATTTTGTCACAATGCCTAATTTTACAGAAATTAATTTGTAAATTTTATTTTATTTCTTGTAATATTTTGAAAATATTTACAGTTGTTGTTTGTATTTGGAAAAAACGTAGTGATTATTTTCATAATTTAATGTATATGAACAAATATGCTATAGTTTCAGTAATAGAAACAAATGTATTTAATAAATTTAAATTAGAAATAAGAAATTAATAAATTGCCCGATTTTAATTGTAATCATTTTTTCAATCGTCACTTATACTGCTTGTGCTTTGTTTATAAAAGTGTGCTAATTATAAACGTTATTTTGATTAGAGTATTTCCCTTAACCAATCTTTTGCAACATATTAGATTTGACGCATTTTAATAGTAGCCATCATTTTTTATTGAGGTGAAGCGGTTTTCATTAGCTACTTGAAAATTCAACAAGAGACAATAACTATTTTTGATATTTAACTGTTTTATTAATAGCTCTTGCGATTAATCAATTTTATTGAGATTCCTTATTACAAGAATTTCATACAGAAATTATTAAGGAGTTCCCAATAAGATTTTTTGAGATTTTCTTACAAGAAATGCATACAGAAATTCTTAAGGCGTTCTCAATAAGATTTCTTTGAGAATTTCTTCAAAAGCTTTGTATGCAGAAATTCTCAAAAAGATCTCAAACAGAAATTTGCTAATTATATTAGATCGTAGTGGACTCATTAAATCCTATTTAATTCTCATTGAGATTAAATTATAAGGGTAGTAATTCAAAATCATATCAATATCACATTCAATAGCGTACCTCAATGAGACCACGGCCAGACGTGACATTAAGTGAAAATAAAGGAGGAGACAAATCATTTAAATTGTGGTGCGTTCTGTTTTATATATACTTTATGAGTTGGTGAGTTGGTGAAAAAAGGCTTATATTATTTTTTCATGGAGACAAAGAATTTAAAAGATTTCTAGGTTGGATAAGATTAATAAATAGTGTATTGCTACTCTCTCAAATTGTTAACAAAAATTAGGAAAACTGAGCTGTCGATCAAAACTATTTGTATAATCTAGATGGAGATTTTGTAAATTTAAATTACTTTTAAAATTTTGCATTTTAGGTTGTTTATTGCTTAGCAATCTAAAACCATATCAATTTCATATATTGAAAATAAACATTAACTTCAATGACCAGGCAGTACGCAGGATTTCCTGACAAAGAGAAATCTTAGTCATGACCAAAAGAGGGGCGAAGCCCCGCGAAAATTTTGGAAATTATGAGAAAAGAGACCCTAAAAATGCCTTTCACCACAATAGATTTAAATTTATATTTTTTACCGAAAATATTTTGGTTCATCCAGCCAAAATCACTTTTGAAAACCTGACGGGGGAAAATCCCACCATGCCCCCCTGCGTACGCCACTGTCAATGACCAAGTTGATATAGTTACTCAACAAACTAAGTTAGCTTACTACAATATTAGCGTCAATGTCAAACCTAAGTAAAAGAGCTGAAAAATTGAACTTATCATGAATTACAAAAAAATAATAATTCAATTGCATATCTCAGATACAGTATGAAGAAAACATTTCCATAACTTGTATAAGATTTAATCTACACAAAAATAGTTGAAAATATACTAAGAAATTCCACGTATTATGATATAAATCAAATACAAACAAAATTTGGAATGTTTTGATAGCAGTTTTTTTCAGATAATCAACGACATTTGTGGTGTTCACAGCTGAATACACTGCATCCAGTGGCGTAAGGCAGGGGGGGGACATTGTGGAATGTCCCCGTAACGTTTTCAAATTTGACTTGATGGGATAAATCATTGAATATTTTTGATTGTTTAATATGCAAAGATTTAGCGACTAAGTTGAATATTTTTCACAATTTGCATTGTTCATGAAAAGATATGTTGTGTCTATATCTCTATTAATGTTGTAGATACTTTATGCGTCGAGTGTTATTCCGTAAGTGCTTAAAATTGCATAATTAGCAGCGTGAAATATAAATGGAAATTTGTTACAATGTTGTATTATTTAACAAGTGTATGTTGTCCACTAAGTAAATTTAGAAAACGCTGCAAGTTATTTTTAAAAATTTTAAGTGAATCCTTTCTTATGAAAGGATGTTATTTATTGAATTTCTATGCTGCTGTCCCACTACTGGCGCTCAGCGATAATTATATACAAAATATATGTTTGCTGTGGCTTTCAGCCTGTAACTGTAATTAAAAAATTCTGTTGGTCGTTTCTAAAGACATGAATAGCATGGGTTTGATAATTCTACCAATACGAAATCACTTAAATTTCACAATTAAAATAGCTTTTGAATAATTGCAAACGGATAATATAATTAAATATTATCTAAGCATGACTATACGATGGAGAAATTAAGTAAAAATAAGATTTCACGGCAAAAAACTTACAGTAAACACTTAGAATAATATTCTGCCGCTTCAGCTTTTAGCACTTAAACATATTGAAATATTTTCCACCGAAAATCCTTAATATTTGAAAATGTCTCAAGAAATTCCACTCATTATCAAATAAGTTAATGTATACAATAATCGGAATGTTTTGTTAAATGTTTTTTATCCCATCAGAAGGGCAACCACTTTCTAGACCTAAAAAATGCGTGTGTAGGCTAACGGCATGACCCAACATTTTAATTTATAGCATCTAAATCTAGATATAAAAAACCTGAATCAATTGAAAATTATTAATGTTTACTTACCAAATCGCTATTCACGTAACAGATTTTATAATTTTCAATGTTTTTTGTCAAAATTTCCTATACCAAATTTTAAATTTGCTGAATAACTGTTCGTCATCTACACAAGATTGCTGGCATCATTCAACGCATGATAAGCATATGGAAAATTCCCCACTTCCGTTGACATTTCTACCAGATGCTGATTTTTGTCCTTTTTTCTCATTGGCTAATGTGTAGCTGTTAACTTTGTCAAAACATGACCTAATAGGCTTTATAGATTTTATAGAATTTATGGTTACTGTACTTGTAAGAAATCGAAGACATTTGTGCTTTACAGCCAAATACATGTACATTGAATGCCTTTGATTGGCAAATATGCCTAAGTTTAGCCATTAAGTTGAATATTTTTCGTTATCTCTTTTCAAAAATAAGTTATGTTGAGATAATTGCATTTCTTAGAACTAGAATTAATATAAGCCTGCATAAATATGTAGTTATATAGGATTATATATATATATATATATATGCAAAGTTACACAAGCAAATATTTTTATGTAACCAAATTGGTGTAAATAATAAACCATGAAAAAATATTTATATAAATGTAATCCCCGAGGTATTTTTTTCAGAAATTTATCTGTAATATTATGGAAATAAGATTAGTCCTCTAGTTCTTTTAATAAATCATGTTAAGGAAAAATTGCTAATGATTTCTGTAGTATTTCTTTTCGAATCGTTCTGCTTCTGCAAGACGATTCTCAAAATCCAATAGTTTGTATTCTTTCACAAGGACAAAAAAGGTAAAATGTGAGCAGAAGTGAATTTTTAAAATTTAAAAAGTACTATATCAAAATTGTACTTAATTTTAAAATTTTAAAATTCTGTTAAATTTGGCAGATTTTTATGCTTATTTTTACTATTTATAAACAAGGCTTTCTTTCACTGCTCTACAAATGTTTGTATTGAATAAATTTGAAAGTATCTTAAAGGTATCATTTTGCTCTTTGTTGGGTTTGGCTTTATTTAATCAGCAATGTTTGAACTGCTTATCAATATAAAGTTGTCGTTTTACATAGAAAAGTAATGCTCTGCTATCAAAAACCTGCAGTTTGTCATCAGTGGCCCATTTTTGGACCATTATTGACTCACCAATGGTTCATTGTCGGATAGACATCAATGGCACATGAATTCCTCAGCATTGCCATTAATGGCAACTACAATGGCCCATTGTCGGACCATTAATGGCTTGCTATTTGGAATGTTGTGTCTATATTTATTTTGAGAAAATTGATGTTGCAGGTACTGTATGTGTCGAGTGTTATTATTTAGGTGTAAAAAAACAAAAAGTATGAATGGAATTTTTATTTCAATAATGTATTATTTAGGAAGGATATGTTGCCCACTATGTAAATTTACAAATCAATGCAAGTTATTTTTTTTTAATTTTGTTTTGTCTTCCTAATGTAAGTCTTGTTTGCCGCATTTGTTGCAGAAACTTTCTTCTTTTGAAAATTAAAAACTAATATAATTTCAATGCTGCTGTACCGTTACTGGTGCTCAGCGTTAATTAAATCAAAAACATAATGCTGCTGTAGCTTTCAACTTGTTTCTGTTAAACAAAAAATATTGAAAAGTAACTTTTCTCTAAGACAACGACATAACGATAAATTTACTTATCATCACAAAGAAATTCAGATTTCCTTACAGTAAGGTTAGGGTAGTACCAATAAATTAAAGTTTCTGGAATTTTAAGTTTCAATAACCAACAAATGTTCGGTGTTATGCAGGGTTTCAAGTGGGAAATAAATTTTCTATTCTTACCTTACAAACAAAGGTATTGATCACAAAGATATTCATATTCAAGTATGCAGAACCCAGTTCAAAATAACCGTCATGAAGATTAGCTATTATGTCCCATACAGCTTGGCAAGCAATGAGAGTCATCGATGAGTTGTGAATATTGGTATTTCTCGCAGTGAAAACACAACATATATTCAATATTATGCCAATTGAACAGATTATAAGGCCTGCCACAGAAACGTAGTCCATTAACTGGTATTAAAAATTTTGTGATAATTTTGTGGAATTCTCCATTTTCTAAACAGAAATTCAGTTACTATTAATATTTTATTCATCTATATATTAATACAAAAGCGTGTGGGTTATTTTGTATGTCAGACCTACAACCGTTGTGCAGCTAAACAATGATATGTCCGTAACTATTTAGCCAGTTTCGATGCAATCCACCCAATCTAGTGGGAAATTCCTTTAAGTGTTGTTTGGAATATTATTCATTATGCTTAGCATATGGAGTTCACAGGTAACATGAAAAATGGCGGAGTATGTAAAAGCCTCAATCTCTAATATTGTAAATCTATTCAAATGGTTGTCTCTGTAGTTAGCATTGAAAATGTTATTTCCTGTAATTTGCATGGATTCCGCTATAGATATCCGAACAAAATTAAAATTATTTTACTAGTTACGAAAAACTCAATATATTTTCCATTATTGGACAAATTTTCCACTGAAAAATTTGGGACAGTTAGCGTTTTATTCACACATATATTTTGTTGATTTCAAAATGAATAAAAAACAAGATGCCTAAAATTTTTGAAGAAAAGCAGTACTACAATGCGCATTGCTTATTGCCATATAAAAAGAGTTGAAAACGACGTATGAAAATGCAGGACAATTTAGCACAATCATTAAAAATATTTTTATGTCATGCATTAAAATAGCTGCTTGAATTGATTTTCGTATGCAATTTGCGGCAGAAATATATTTGTAGAATGAAATATTTTAAGTAATATGCACTACAATGGCTTAATAAAAAATATATGTGATCATATTGACTATGTACAAGAAATTTTAATAGCTTATTAATGAAATCTAAAATTTTGATATGCATGCTGATGGAATTTAAAATATTTGGGACGACACAAATTCACAACACAATCATCGGGAAAAGGTTTTGGTTTATTAAGACACCATGACTATACTCTACATATGTAGCTAAGCTTCATCTGCCTGTATACTTACCAAAATTTTCAATCAAACTATTTATATGAAAATTATTAATTTCAATGTCAGTATCAGCGTTTTCTGAAGTAAGTCTATAGTTTTTTGTAACATAATTGCAGATGCGTGAAAGTATTCTGTAGAAAGAAGATTTTTCAGTCTCCCTTATTTTTCCAGTGAGATCATTTTATTTGTACATTAACAACTGCCTACGCACATCTACTTTACAGTTTCGACAGTTATGGGTCCTGTATTTTAATATTATATGTAATAACAAGCCTTGCTGTGGAGTTGCATTTTTCAACCTTCAACCAGCACCACACCACACAAATGTCTACAAATCCGCACCAAAAGTCCCACATCACACCACAAGTATAAAAGTTGCTCGTAAATCCTCACAACGACATTTTATTTTGATAAATTAGCAGATTTTTCAAAGAATTCGAATGCATAACAGCAAACGTATGTGATTCAGAAAAGTTATTTTTCAACCAATAATTGCTTGTTCAACTAAGGTTTCAATCCTCAAATAAAAGTTGACGTACATTTTGTTTTGGACTATAGTAAGACTCCGCAAGAAGAATTATCAGCCTCACTAAAATTTTTAGAAGTTATAATTATGCAATGCAGCGTTCATTAACGAAACAAATCTTGGCGATTCTATATTGTACCTGTACATCAATTGCGGAGGATGGTTGAAAAAAATTCTAGCCCAATAAAAAGCCAACAGCTAAAAATTTGTCCCACACCATATTCATGATAATACTAAATATAAACCCTCCATCACACTTTAAAAAAATTTCCAAATTAAAAAGATCATTCAGTGCTCTCAATTCATGTCCTTTTCTTTTCTGAACGCAACATTTTCGGATTTGCTTACGTCAACTCTGTATGTACATTGTACAGTTAATTTTGTAATGGATGACCGACAACTTAAAAATGCTTATTGTTATAATTAAGAAATATATTTTGATAAAAATATGTCAAAATTATGTCATAAAGCCAAATATTTGTCAAATTCAAGCAATATTTAAAAATCTTTATTGTTATATTACTACTATATTAATGTGTTTTGGATTGTTTTTGAATAAGGCCGCGCGCAACGATACAACTTTTGTAGCGAAACCAATTGAGATAAGAAACCAGTTGGAGGAATTCAAATTATTTCTAAATTATCCTATCACATTACTTGCTATAATTGGTTTAGCAACTAAATTTGTATCGTTTCCGCGTGGCCTAAAGACCATGACATTACCAAAAATATGTCAAAATTAAGTCAAAATCAAGCAATATTTACATATTATTATTGTTCTATTAATACTATATTAGGCTGCTGTAGGATTAACGTAACTTAATCAAATTTGATCAGCAATTTAATGAAAGAAGAACTGTGTATGCATAAGACTTAGATTTTTTGACAGTTTCAAAAAATAAAATATTTGAACAACAATTCACTAGTTTAGGGAATTATTGATGACAATTTTATTTGAATTCTTAAAACCTTCAATAATTTTTTTAATGCAAGTAACAAAAACTTAGAGTTAATTCGGAAAATAACTATACGCAACATTGTTCTTAGCCATTGCTTGCTATTGGCCAATTCGCTATTAATAAAGGCAGTTACAACCTACACCAGGTTTACTAAATCATATTGATCTACTGATTGGCAGACTAGCAAAGGAAACAACAAATAAAGATATTGTTGAATATGTGGCGTCTATGGGTACAAAGATGTTGTGCTCGAGATATGCAACCAATGATACAATTTGGAACATTAAGATTTTCCACATTGTTATAAATGAATCAAATTAGTGCTTTAGTAAGTAATTGCGATTTTTTTCCAAGAGGTACTTGAATTAACAGATATTATTTTAATGACGAAGCAAGACTCAGAATCTTAATTAAATCGTCACTGTATGCTAGCAGGCCCACAATATCAGTTACTACTATCAATCCAAGCAAGATTTACAACGGTTTATCTAGAATGTACAATATCAAAGTTTCCCATTTCGTCTTGTGCACTATATAAATGGTCTCACTAGTAAAATAACGAAACTGAAAAGTCTTCTTTCTACAGAATATTCTCACGCATCTGTAATTTTGTTACAGGAAACTAAGTTTCCTCGAGAAAACGTTGACACTGAAATTGAAATTAATAATTTTCGTTTTGAAAATTATGGTAAATATACAGGCGGAGACGGCTTAGTTACATATGTAGAAAATCATTGCTTCATAATATACCAAAACATCTCCATTAGGTCTCTGCACCCGATGGTTATATTGTTATCTGCCTAAGTCGTCCCAAGTTTCTACGCTTACAAAACACCTCAATTATTATAATTATTATCTAACCCTCATCTAAACAAAGAAAACGTGTGAACAATGAAATTTTATCCGGTTAAATTAATGACATATATGAAAACATCAATTCAATAAGTAATAGCGAACAGGTGCTGTGAAAAATTTAAAGTTTTGAAAATTCTGGGTTGATCAATTTAGTTAAGGAGATCCATTTTAATCACAACTTGAAGTAGCCTAACTTTACAGACAAAAGCATTTAACAATTCAGTACTGGTCCACCACTTGGAAATGCGAACGTCCTGTCTCATCTTAATTCATTGCTAGAACCAATATATGCATGCTCAACTAAGCCAAGACACACTATTTCAGAGGGAACGAGAGACATTCCATAAGACTGAACAAATAGCATATGAGCCTGAAGCAACGGACTGGAATGTTTTCTAAAATCAATTGAGGGCTGTCTCATGTTCATTATAAACAAATGTAAAAAAGAGGAAAAGAACATTTATTCAATCTGATATCTTAAAAAAATTAGATAATGAAAATTTCTCTACTATTAAAACCGAAAATCATCATCTCCAAAACACTATATTCAAAGAAAGATTTACAAAACTGTTCATAAAAAGCGCTATAATTTCAACAAAAATGTCCTCATTCAATAAAAGTTACAAAACGAAACTACAAAAAACTGTGCCTCTATCACATGAAAATTGAAAATGCCGAATCTATTAACACATATTCTACAAGGTTTAACCAACAATTTCAAAATCCATCAAAAGTTAGAACATCATCACGATTTTTTACGGTTTAACTCCTTTAAAAGAGACAGAAGATTGCTAAAATAAAACCGAACACATCTAATGGGCTAAGCTCATCATCAACTTCCCTTTGCAAGAAGTTGTGCAATGTCCTACCTGAACCCAATGCGTTAATATACAACAATAGCTTTAAAAATTTAATCTATCCCTCTAGTTGGAAAAAAAGCACTTACTAACACTCAAAGAAGACAACAGATACAGCTCCAGAAAAGTCATTCAGATCAATCGCAGTAACCCCCGTAACTGGAATATGCTTAGACAGCTTTGTTATGAACTACTTCAAAGATGAAATGGAAAGTTTTTCAGATCCAAACCAATTTGCATATGAAAAAATAGATCAGCAATGGATGATCTGCTTCATAAAGTTGATTTGATTGCTGTAATGAAAAATTGCAAAGGAACAATATATGTTAAAACGATTAAATTAGATTACTTTTCAGCCTTTAATACCATACTACAAAATCCACTCCTTAACAAAATTTCTTACCATGATAAATGGTTAGGGTCCCAAATAACCAACTACATGAATGACTGGAGTCAATGTGTCAAGTATAAAAAAAGCTCGTTAGAACATTTACCAGTTTGTGTAGGGGTACCACAAGATGGCTCACTATCAGCTCCTCTATTTACTTTTGTAACAAATGAAATATCAAATCTAAAGAGAGGATTAAATAATTAGAAAATTGACCTTTCCAAATACTTTGATGACACACGAAGTGTTGCAAAGAATTTTTCAAAGAGTTGTCATGAAAATTATGCAAGATAAATAAATATGTTGACCGAATTTTGAAATTTCATTGAAGAAAATGTGTTGCTTAATCATACCTAATCATTAGAACTAAATTTCAAATATTCGAAGTGATGCTTTTATACATAATGCCAAAAAGTACTCAAAGCAAAACTCCACGAAGTGTTTGCCTATCATAATAAGTCATAAGCTGAAGTAGAATCGACATATAAATGAGATAATCAGTTCATTATTTTCAACTCCTAAATTGATATCCGGAAAATGATAGGATTATGTTACTCGTTAATGTATACACCAAGACATATTATTTAGTAGTATGGGCATCCGGACTTACAAGAAACAAACTCTCAAAACATATCAAACTATTTGTCGGTATGTTGAGAAAAGCAATTAAACGTGTACAATGCGGTGAACTCCATCCATTGAACGGAAGGTTAACTCCATTCTTCAACCCCAGAAATTTTTCAAAAAGTTTATAAAGACTTACGTTTGCAGAAAATAGTTCTCTAACTTTCAGGGAAAGAGTTGTGCAAGCAAAAAAGTCACAAAAAATAAAGCTCTTTCAAATTTCAACCTCGAAAAAGTTGTTGCTGCTTAATTTATATCTGTTGCTTCCTTCTGATTGGATTGACATCACACTCAGACTTTCTAGACTTCCTAGGAATCCGAATTGTTGCTGAGTAAAATATAAGTCCATTAAGCAATTAAAAAATGCATTAAGCGATGTTTTTCGATTTGTTTAGAATTTTTTTATGATGATGCTTTCTAAAGATGATGCTACTTGCATTTCAAATGTCACAGACTTGAGATTTTATCAAGAACGACATTGAAATACTTTACATAGAAATTATGTTCTTCTGATATTTACAAATTTAAATGATTTTTTGCTATTTTAAATTATCAAGTTTAAATCTAAATTAAATCGAATACGTATTGAAAAGCTTTGCTTTCTTGAATTTTAAGCAGAATTGCAATGCAACCATGATCACCAGGTAAATTCGAAAAACTAATAAACCTGTGAACTGATTAGATATCAATCATAAGGTTCAAAATTATTAATATGATACCCCCAGTTCTATACCTCTTTTTCTATACTCGAATAATTTGAAAGTTTAATTACTGAATGTAATAGAAAAACATTAATGCTAAAGATTGATCGACCGCCAATGAAAATTAAAAATAATTTAGTAAAAATACAGTCTTTCGCTCTCGAGATTTTACAAGTGACGTATGGTCAGTAGAGTAGTGAGCAAATTGACCTGTGGTACTGGGAACAAAGGACACAACATGAGACAGAATCAGTACGAGACCGGGAACAACTTTCCCATTTCAACTGAGACTGGGACCATTTTGATATAATATTTGCTATCACATTATAATTCCTAAATTATACTATCTCCATTCAATATTCTGTTTTGTTAAGAAAGCATAACTTTTGCACATTTAATTTTAGTGCGTTATCATAAATATTTGTACCTCTAAATTTAAAATATGATACATTAACAAAATTAATTTATTTCTAAATGGATTCGAAGAAACTCAAACTCAAATGTGGAAGGTCCGAACGAGAAAATCATCGAGGCCTTTAAAATTTTTATCATACCAAGTAGAGAAATGTATGAGGAATAGAAATTTCGTTCAAATCAAGACAGAAAAATATAATGTAAAAATCGAGTTTCCCCCACATCAGAAATTTCAAGATTCGCCTCTGGCATACAGAGTTTGGATATCAGAATATTTACACTTTCAAGAAATTTTGTAAAATAATATGTTGTGCGATGTGGCGTTATTAATAATCTTCAATATCTTAGGAAGGGGAGGCAAATATATAGATACAACTTTTTGTTTCTAACAATCTTCAGGCCTAAGTATAATTTTCTAAGGTCGTAAGTTCCTTAGCCCTAGAAAATGCACGTAGTTACAGACTGTAAATCACTGTCTTTTGTCATTGCCTAAGCAGCTCACACTATTTAAATTGTAACCCAACAGCACTCTCACTCAATATAAAATAATTGAATGTTACTCTTAAAAGCCCAAACGGTTGAAAACCTTAAAATAATTGTGCGTTTTTCAAATTTCCTCAGAATAAATAGAGAAATCAATACCAATATTAGACCTAAACTACTTTTTTTTAAAAATTCTTTGTTACTTTAAAATTTTAGAATTTTTTGAAACTGCAATTATTTTAGTATTTGCTTGGAAATGAGTACTGAAGAACGAAGAAGAACAGTTGCTTTTGATGTCTTAGAAGGGTCCAATGCAAAGGCTTGTGATTATAGATAGGGTCAAGGATTGTGGTAGATGATGATAAGAAATAAAGTATATTAATATTTTGAGCAATTTGGCATTGCTAGTAATCTTCAACATCCTACAATGGAGGTGAAAAGCATAGAGCTACAAGCTTTTGTTCTAAGGATGTGCTTGCCTAAACATTATTTTTTAAGGTGAATCGTAAGTGCCTTAACCCTAGAAAGTCCGAGTGGTAAAAACTGACCATTTTGTGAATACATTTGCTTTGTTCTAGTAAAAAACATCTAGTGAAAGCCTATAACTCACTGTATGTCATCATTGCTTTCACTCTATATAAAATATTGACTGTTGCTGTTAGAAGTCCAAACAGTCAAAATTGACAGCCTATTCACTCCCATTAGAACAAATTCAAAAACCTGCAAAACCTCAGAATAAAAAGAGAAATAAACACCGATATTGACTTATCAGGTGTGTTAAAAACTGAGACTGCTTCCTTAAAAGCATTTTTTCTTACCTTGAAATTCCAGAATTTTTTGAAAATTGAAATTATTATAAATTAATAATAACCAATATATTTTAAATTAACATTAATATTTACAAAATACAATAAAAGTACAAATTATTAAAAACAATTTAAACAAAAAAATCACTGTTTTTGAACAAAGTGAGTTGTTGTTTCAATATAATAGAAACTTTTTTCCAAAAGAAACCTCTTAGTTCAGGGAATTAAATAGTTAAATAGAATGATATCTGAACATAGATGAAACAATGTTCCATATATGAAATGCAATGAAAGTAGAATGCTAAACATCTAAAATTTAAACATCTAAAGAGCAATTTCTTTGCTGATCTTAAATTAATTCTCAAAATAACATAGAAGTACAGGTTGCTTGAAATCATGCTCCATTAAAATTTTTTATAAAATCTAGATCTATTAATTGTTGTTTATAGGAAATAGGTAAATTTTTTAGTCTTTTAACTGATATTGTTGCTCTAACGTTATCCAGTGAGAAAGGACTTAGCCACAGGGGGTGGTCAGACCGATACGTGTACCAATGTTAATGATAAAGTCGGGTACAGATAAAGAAAAAAACGTGTGAAACATTAGTAGAATGCAAAAAATACCATGTCAATAAGAAATTTAACGGAAAAGTTTGTGACAGCCATAAAAAACTGTATTCGATTGGCAAGCCTAAATTGCATCAATTCATGGGAAGTATTTGAAGTGTAGAATATATATATATATATATATATATATATATATATATATATATTCTAATAATACGACAATATCACAACTGTTCGTAAAAATGGTTGAAGCTATGAAATCATTTTTATAGAAATGGTGTATTTATACGAAAGGCGTTTTAGCAAACAATAACTCAAATTCCATCTATATTACTTTCCAAAAAACATCATCAATGTTATTGCTATAGATAGTCCATTATTAGTAGAACCATTAAGAAAAAAGTTACCGTGCAATATCTTCGCGTTTTGTTTGTAACTCAAACTTATATTTATTGATGACTTCTTCACAACGCTGCACTTCGTTGTTTTGATTATTCCGCGCATTTAAANTATATATATATATATATATATATATATATATGTATATATATATATGTTTTTAAATTACCCCCTGTCATGAATTACTGACACGCAGGGAAGGCAATTTTTTAATATAAATATCTACAGATAGATTTTTCTATTTCTATAAATTTATCCATTTTTGCGTTTCACACAAACGTTACTGCCAACTTTTAGAAATAAAATGGAATGAAATTATATATTAAAGATCATAGTAAATTATACTAGATTTTTATTGAAATTTCAACAGATTTTCAAATATTATAATAATTACATTTTATATTAAATATTGCTTACTCTTGCTGACATAGAATAGAACAAATACTTAATATATGTGTACTATGATTATTATAGGAAAAAATTTAATGAGTAATGGAAAAATCCGTGCTTTTGTTGAGGGGGACGTTCTCTGTATATACGTTAGAATGAAAGTATAAATATATTCATTTGCAATGCAAACTTTGGATTTCCATTATATTTTGTGAAATACAGAATTGCGAATTGCTATTGTAGTGTCAACGCACTTAACGCTAGAACAGCAAGTACTCCATTAGAATGAATCTACGAAAAATGCATAATATTTGTAAATGGCAATATTCCAAATATTTGGAAAATATTTGCCAAATAATTACCAAATTATCTAAATATGTACAATTTGTACATACATTAATTTACAGCTTATTATAATAAATAAACGTGTACGGAATGTATAATAGACTATTTCAAATATTTTTGACACCAATATAACGAAAATATTACTTTTTTATTTACTACTATTATAAACAATTAAATATTTATATATCTAAGAATAATTTATGCAAAATTTTAATACGGAATTAGTACTATTAATGGGCTAGTATTTTCACTTGTGTTCTTATACTTTTTGACGTCCATACCAGAAATAATTTTTAAGTCTAACATAATTATAAATGCTTAAATTATAATTCATTAATGATAAATTTTGATCACATTGTTACAGAACATAAACAACCTTAATAGGTATATTTTTCGATGTTGCACTAGTTTGAAATTATGTTGATTGACATGTTAATGCATTATCGCAATTAGTTGGCAGTTGATTGCTTTAGATTAGACCAAGATTTGTCTGGTGTGGGATTCTGCTTCAGGTGTATGTTCTGTAATGTATCCTGTGAAAGTAGTTTTAAGTAACAAAACCTGGTGGAAGTTAAATACTACGCATAAGTGTATAAGTGTAATTTCATAAATTTATAAAAATTCACTTAGCCTAAACTTTAGAAAGTTTGGAAATATTTGCAAAATTTTTGGAAGTTGCCAAATATTTGGCAAATTCTTGGAAAGTTTGCAAAGGAATAATTGCCAAATCTGTGGAACCAATTTGTAAAAAAAATTTAAAAATTTAGCATTCATTTGGAATTTATTTGCAAAATTTTCCAAACTATTGAAAGATTTTCTGTGGCGAACCGAGCCAAACTTACTCAAAATTTAAACGAGCCAAGCTTAGAAATTTCGGCTCGCTGACAAGTCTGGCTCACATCTACATTTCACAAAATCATCAAATGAATGAGTCCGCCTAAGATCCAAAAAATAACAAAAGTACATAGTTATATAGAGTCATAAAATTTTCGCCCCTCCCACCCAATATTGAATTGCTTCCGGCGTCTTTGCATAATTTACATTATATAAATTAATTGGCAATATTTATATGCTAGATTATTAAAATTTATAATTAATAATAGCAGAATAAATTAACTCACCTAGCTCGCTTAATTGATAAATAATAGAAAACCTAGACGGACTAATTCTCTAGACGGACTAATTCTCATTGTTTTAACGCCTAAAATGCTTCAAGAGGAGTTTCTTTTTTCACATTAAACAAATAAATAATTTATGTTGTAAAGTATTCTCAGAATTTCAAACTCTGGTAATGAGTAAAGCTAACATCGCACGGTTTTAATACTAACTTGTGTGAAACAAGTAATTTATATCAAAGGACACAACATATGGAGACTCTATATACACAACATTTACGAATTACAATAGTGAATTTGTTTTTATTTCTGAAATATAACACTAAATTTTTACAAATACAAAAATATTCACAGTAATATGTAAAAACCAATAATATAAATACCCCGCAAATCCCGACGATTCCCTACGTGGATTGCAGTTAGGACCTGCCCCGCCCCATCACACAAGCCTGTACTCCATACATCCAAACTGCCATTGTGAAACACTGTTGGTTAACCATAAACAACATAGTGACCGTTTTAAAGGCCAATGTTGAAAATTTCTCATTAAAGCGTATTGCTGTGCCTGAGGGTATTCAAAAGATTGGCACTCTTTCTTTGAAAATTTCGAATTTTTCAAAAAGATTTAAACTCTCTCTATAACTAATGTTCATGTATCTATAAGGTTTTGCGACCATGGAAACAACAAAGAACTTTGATTGTATTTTGATATGTGCAAAGATATTCCAAACCCATTGAGGCATGCCGTGCGCAAAGTCAGAGATTACAGGGCCTCGATGGGGACAGAGCGGATCGCGGAGACCCTCATCATGTGGTGCTTTCAGATTGGGCATAGTTTTAATAGTTTTGAGCTATAAGTATTTAAAAATAGTTCATAGGATATAAATGAGAATTTTTCAAAAATCACTAGGCTGCTTAAGTTATATTCGAATGCAAAGTTTCAGATTTTGAATTTCGATTTTCAACAGAGTAAATGTCAACTCCTGCTCGTCAATTTCAGTTGAATAATATTTTCGCTAGTAGTTAAATTAAATATATAGCTAGTATTTGAAATTTTGCAAAATAGGATAATCACAAATAATGGCCAAACATAATCCATTAGCTATCTACCATTAAAATATGCACCTATTGACATTCATTGTAGTAATTAACCAGTATATATATTGTAGTATCAACACCCTAATATTTGCTATATTCTTCATTCCTCATTTAGTTTTACCATTAACGCACTTATGCTGTTGCTGCTAGGCATATCAGAAAGAGCTAATATTAGTTCACGCTGCTGACGTCATGAACAGACATTTTATTTTATTTCTGCAATTGGCAGGTTGTATTGGGCTGTTTACATTTAAGTTTTATATATATATATATATATATATNATCACACAAGCCTGTACTCCATACATCCAAACTGCCATTGTGAAACACTGTTGGTTAACCATAAACAACATAGTGACCGTTTTAAAGGCCAATGTTGAAAATTTCTCATTAAAGCGTATTGCTGTGCCTGAGGGTATTCAAAAGATTGGCACTCTTTCTTTGAAAATTTCGAATTTTTCAAAAAGATTTAAACTCTCTCTATAACTAATGTTCATGTATCTATAAGGTTTTGCGACCATGGAAACAACAAAGAACTTTGATTGTATTTTGATATGTGCAAAGATATTCCAAACCCATTGAGGCATGCCGTGCGCAAAGTAAGAGATTACAGGGCCTCGATGGGGACAGAGCGGATCGCGGAGACCCTCATCATGTGGTGCTTTCAGATTGGGCATAGTTTTAATAGTTTTGAGCTATAAGTATTTAAAAATAGTTCATAGGATATAAATGAGAATTTTTCAAAAATCACTAGGCTGCTTAAGTTATATTCGAATGCAAAGTTTCAGATTTTGAATTTCGATTTTCAACAGAGTAAATGTCAACTCCTGCTCGTCAATTTCAGTTGAATAATATTTTCGCTAGTAGTTAAATTAAATATATAGCTAGTATTTGAAATTTTGCAAAATAGGATAATCACAAATAATGGCCAAACATAATCCATTAGCTATCTACCATTAAAATATGCACCTATTGACATTCATTGTAGTAATTAACCAGTATATATATTGTAGTATCAACACCCTAATATTTGCTATATTCTTCATTCCTCATTTAGTTTTACCATTAACGCACTTATGCTGTTGCTGCTAGGCATATCAGAAAGAGCTAATATTAGTTCACGCTGCTGACGTCATGAACAGACATTTTATTTTATTTCTGCAATTGGCAGGTTGTATTGGGCTGTTTACATTTAAGTTTTTTATATATAAGGCAACAGTGTGCGTGATTGCTTAATAAAGTTTTAGTTCCTGTATAGCTCAGTCGTAATTCTTACTACTCTATTTAATTCGATGATCATGAGCAGCTAAGCTTGCTACAGAGATTAGGGGGGGTTGCGCAGTGGGCCATTTGACTATAGGATGTTCTCTGTAGTCTTTCCCCTGTGCAAGCCCGTTCCTGTCCATTGTATTAGCTGATCCAGCAATGTTTGTTATTTGTATTTGATGCCTCTAGCTCATCTCACTTTGGCAGTTATTGCCAGGTGAATTCCTATGCCTCCTCTAGCAGCCAGTTATGCTGTTATAACTATAGACACTATATAGTCTCGACATTTAGTAAATTGTACATTGTTTTGCAGATAGTGTTATTGCTTTTAACTCTTACTAACAACTCTCTAAACTTTATTGTATGGAACTCTTTTGCCTATTGATAGTAGATATAGACTACTCTATCATCTCATTATAACTCTATTGCTAATTCACTTTACTATATGGTTATACTAACTCTGATGATGCTAGATGGTGACCCACGACTGTTATAAGAAACCAACCTTGAAACTATTCTTAAGCTTTTCTTGGAAGAACTCTTTATGAAAACTTCTACACCTCTTCAAAATCGTAAGTTGTTCATTATTTGCAATGCCTCATCAAATCTATTACTTACTTTTCTGTTCTACTATAAATCTACCAAAGGACGAGTTTTGAGGAGTTCTACTACTCTAACTGCCTATGGATTTATTACTGCTATGCAACCCTCTCCTAACTGTTATACTATTCAAGAAAAAATTATTCATTACACTACTTCCACATTGAAAATTTTATCTAAAACCAAATTAATCGAATTAGTGCATAACCAAAGCAAATGCCTAAATGAAATGGAAACAAAAATGCCATCCCTGGAAGACCAACTAATGAAATCCAGTCATTCACAAACCAATACCAACTTTGTTTCACAAGAACAATTCTATGTCTTTGAATCATCCATGAGAGACAACTTAAATGAATTCCGTAATAACGTACTAGAAACAATTAATAACTTAATGAAACTGACAACTATTGAAAATAACAAACATATCTACCAACAATGAAGCACTCCTCTACTATATATATATATATATATATATATATATATATATATCATGCTCACTAATAAATTAGAATAATTGCTCAAAATAATCAAAGTGTAATAAATATTCAAAATGTAATTAAATAATCACATAATACAATATTACAATTTAATTCTTCGTTGGAATTTCCCATTTTGCCAAAATGGCGGGCAATTTTGTCGTCATATATTCTACTAAATTCATATATATATATGAGATTGCGCTTTTCTCATTTGTTTTAAAAGAATAAAATGTTTTAAAAAAATCCATGCTGAATTTAGACATTGATTTCTACGTTGAGCTAATCACAGACTAAATTATTACTGCAACCTATTACTGTTTAAAATTAGTTTTATTGTTAGCTATAATTTTCAGCTCAAGAAAACTCAACTTAATTTCCTTTTCCTATGTGGAAATGAATGGCTTCTGTTTAGCTAAACAGAGTAAATTATATGAAAATTAGCAATGAATTTCTATTTAATTAGCAAATATTATAATTGGCAATGATTGGCAAAATATATTTAATATGAAATTATATTTAAGTATTAAATTCATGGTGTATAATTGCATATGCGATCCTGGGTTTTTAGTTTAAGGCAGAAACATTTAGGCCATTAGTCGCATCGAGCAAAATGTTGTACTCTTCACAACATTTTCGATAAAGAAAGTTACTGTCATCAAAGAAAAATTTTTTAGAGAATCAAATTTTAGCACAAGTATTATTTGTGTAACTATATATCTACGGAATAATTGCACAATGTTAACTGTTTTAGAAATGAATCTAAAATAAAATCTTATAGAACCAAAATAATATAATTCTATTGTGCAGTGAAAAATCAGCTATGCGGTTGCTCTACGGAATAAAGGGAATGGAAAAACTTTCAATTAAAAAGTTGTGTCCCCGATTTACACAAATTTGGCAACCATCACTGCAGGAAGAATCAAAATTTTTTCTGATTCACAGGAACCAACATTGTGTCAAATTCAAGAGGTCATCCATCTTTTGAAATTATAACTATAAAAATTCTGACTGAAAAATAAAGCCTTCTTTGACCATGTCATTGACAACATGACTACTATTTGAAGTCATTTTCTATAGGTATTTGATTGACTTGAGATATTCCTTCATTCATTTCGAAGATAGGACATCAAACTGTTTGCGTTATCTGAAATTTTAAGCTGCTAGAGTGACCGGAACTACACTAAGCAAAAGATGGCTCTTAGTTAGATATCAGGCAAAACCGTAATCAAATAATAATTTTGCTTCGTAAATATTTGAACTGTCTAGACCAAAAGATTGTTAAGAATTTATCGAGATTCATATTCAGCTTGTTGCAAAAGGAATTAGTAATGTAAGATGTTTATCATAAAGAAGGTTACATCTTTATTCAAATGTCAACTTGCACTTTTTTAAATTTAAATTACCAACATAAGTAAATATTTTTTTGAATATAATTTATAATTTAATTGAAAATTGGCCTATTTTCTGAAATTTTAATAACTAATTTCAAAAATTGATTTCCTTTTAAATCGGAATACAGACTTTGAATTTGCATTTGAATTCATTAATACAATTTAATTAGTTGTGTTCCAATATTGTAAAACAAGACTAGATGGGTGCTATTGATTTGAATTCTTAGTTGAAGTCATATGTTCACACAGATCTTGCTTTATTAGACCACAGATTTGAACCTAAAATTCAAAAAACAGTTATGGTAGTTCTAATTAAAGAGCCAAAAATATATTTAGAACTGATTAAATCTAATATATAATCTTATAATATATGGATTGAAGCTATAACAATATAAAGTTTAAAATATATTGTTAGAGGAAAATTATTTCAATCTATCAATTAGTCAAGAAAAATGTAAATATTCATTTATTCAAATGATACATTAAGTTGGAATTGTAATATTTTTAGTACAGAAAAATATAATATCTAATGCTATTGTTGTCTTAGCAAGCGAAAATAAATATAAAATTTATTTTGCCATGAATATAATCCCAAGGTAACTTCTAAGATAATGAAAATGAAAAATTTTTCACCAACCTTAAACAGTTGTATGCCCAGTTCGAAAGAAAATATGAATTTTAAAAATATAGTAATAATCTGAACGCAAAATTGGAATAAACATAAAAAGTTGAAAAATAAAAAAACCACAATTTAGATTTTACACCAAAATCGCAAAAAATTGCTTAATTAGTATAAATGTTTGAATGATATAATTGAAGCATGCTATAAAATTGGAATAATGTGACTAAACCTTTCAAATTTAAATGGAAATAAAAAATTTAAAGAATCTTGCACAGAATGTTGTTATGAAGTTTAAAATTTTCTATATTAATTTAATTACAGGATTGAAAATTGAATAGATTTCTAATTTTTAGTTTGCTCATTATTATGATTTGAAACTACATATAAATTTGCGCAAAAATTTTAAGGGAAAGGACCCATGCAACGTTCTCAATAATGAGAATATAAAACTACTAAAGTCATTAAAATTTCGAAGGTTTCTTGCATGCATTTAATTGATTATCATATATATATATATATATATA
>CABFPE010000293.1:921932-950469 GCA_900660155.1 Hofstenia miamia
ATATATATATATATATATTCTAACATCATCAGAGTAATCATATAGTTACCATATAGTAAGATGAATTAGCAATAGAGTTATAATGAACTGAGAGTGTAGTATCTACTATTGAGTAGGCAAACGAGTTCCACGCACCAGAGTTTAGAGAGCACTTAGTAATATTTAAAAGCAATAGCACTGTCAGTGAAACAATGTAAAGTTTACTAAAGATTGAGGCTATATAAGTTCTATAGTTGTAACAGCATAAAAGCCTAAGAGTCGAGGCATAGGAATGTATGTGGCAATGCTGCCAAAACAAGACAAGCTAGTAGTAATCAAATACATAGAATAAACATCACTGGATCAGCTGATTTGAGTAGTTTTACTTTTGTGATAATGGATGTATTTTAGGTTCTTCACTGGTGCTGGGATAATAATAGATTGATGCGAGTTGGTCAATCAGCATTGGAATGTGTCATAAAAGGAGCAGTAAAGTTTTTGACTTTTGAGAGTGATTATTAAAGACATTTTTTGATTTTCAAGTTGGTGCCAGTGACCTGTGATTTTTATCTGTGTTGTGCAGAATGTAACTGGATAATTTAACAATTTGTGATCTATTTTGCAATATGACATCTAAATTGTATGTCTTGATGAGGGACTGCTCGAGTTTTTGTGGTATTAGGAATCATGTTGAGACACATTTGATATTGAAGGCTAGCAGTTGATTTGGTGACATGAGTGCTTCCAGATTGTGTTTAGTGCATGATTTTGCAAAGAGGATCATTTTGATGAGCTTGATATCTGATATTTTGTCTGGAGCACATTGAATCAGAATGATTTGTATTTGTTTTTTTACTGTTTAGAGTTGATTTGTTGACCAGAAGATTTTGATTTTCAGATCTTATCCATGTATACATGGCATTTGAATTACTTCAGGTTTTGACAGCTTTTCATTTGCTATTTTGTTGATTAGTTGTTGAATCTGAGGTAATAGTTGTATAGCTGAAGTGGAGAGGAGTTTTTCTTCTACTTTGAAGGTGATGGTTGTTTTTGGGAGTAAAGTGATAACTTTGATTGGTTCAATATGGCCATGGACATTAGTTGCCTCTTCATTAACTAAAATGATACTATAAGTAATTTCAGGGTAGCTGGTGTGGAGATACTGAAAAAGATTGTGATTTTTCTGCTTGATGTTGTGATTCTGGCAGTATTGCTGATAGGACTAAGTGCTGTGTGGTATCCATTGTAGTAACATGTTGTGGTTGAGTGGTGATCTGGTATCAATGAATTTTTCATAGTGTGTTTCAGAGGTTGCACCCCACATGTATTTGCAAGTGTGAGGTTGTTTTGCAGCATCATTTGAGAGGTATGACCAAGCAGGTTTTTTCTTTGTTGATTATTGTGATGAGGTGTTTCTCATATGTATAGCTTGCTTGTTGACATTGTTTGATGGGGGTGGTGATGATGTGCATTTGCTGGAAGAGCCAGTTTTTTACTTCCCAAGTGATGAGGGCTATTGTGATTTCATTGCACTTTCTTTGGACTAGTGCTAATCTTTTAGATTTAGTGATGGGGATCTCAAGTTCATTATTTTCTGTTAGAAATTTAGACAGAAGGCATATTGCAGCAGTAGTTGAGATTTCTGGAACTTGTTTGTTCTTGAATAACTCATTGTGGAAGTCTTTTTTATGTTTGACATCAATGGTTTGGCTGATGTTGGTGAGAAGTTTTTTTATTTGAGTGTTATAGTTTCTAGACAGGAATTATATGTTTATTGTAGGTCACTGTTCTTTGTGGTGCTGCATTGCTTTGAGGGGAGACCAGGGTTCATTGATGTTGTTGATCATTTCTTGGTTCTTCTCATGTTGATTGCTGTGACTGAAATTGGGATGAAGTTAGGATGAATTATTTCTGAGGATTGCACCTGCAGCATGGTGTCTAACACTAGATGTTGTTCTTTTATGATGTGATATTGTGTTATAAATCTGTGAATGAGTATGTTGATTAGTATAAACTTTGTAATTGATTTTTCCTGTTTGACTGCAGTGCATGCAAGAATTGTTTTGCATATAATGCAGAAATATTCTAAGTAGCTTTCAAGATTGAGAATGTTGTTGGGTATGGTTGATTCTTCCTCTATGTAGATGAAGTTAACATTTATGTTGTATGTGTGGGCTTTTACTAGCACAAAATTGATTCTTTGAACCATTTTTAGAACAGCTTTGTCTATGGCTTTGAGTATATAAACTAAATTAAGTCATTGCCAGTTGATGTTAATGCATTCCAGTGATTTACACATGTTTCTGTTTTTGATAAGTTTAAAAATATTTTTAGGAGCACATTGTCATCAAAGTTTACATGTACAGTGCTTTGTGGATAGCTGTGACTGAGGTTTTCCAACATGTGTGGCAGGTAGAAAATTATCATATTAATCTTCAGATTATTGTCAGTGTTGTATGAAGTGTGTTGATGGAGACCTTGTTGTTACCAATTGATAGTATGTTAGAGATTGATTTGTGGGTTGCTGCACAGATGTTATTGTGAGTTACATATCTGCTGCATCCAGATACTATGAAGTAGGGATGTAGAATCTTGCCTTCCACTGTAGAAATATGTTGTTGTAGGTTTTGGTAATGAATATCCTGGTAGACATAGATGATGGTTGAGTTGATTGAGAAGTTAGAATTTGTAGTTTCACTGTTGTGATGTGGAAGTTCCCACCCTTTTTTAATCTGTAGAAGAGGAGCTAGTAACTTGTTGCTCTTTATCAGTAGCTGAGAACATCAGTACACTTTAGGTGCCCAAGAATGTTCTGTAGGCAGATACAGGTGTACTTGGTGAGTGCTGATTAGCTTTGCTCCTTTGAGAGGTTCTTTTGGGGCTTGTCTCAACAGCTTTATATTTCATCAGAGACATGACCTAAAGACAAACTAGAAATGTTAATAGACCAGACTTTATAAGTAATATTAGATTTAACTATGCATTAAGTTGTTTGTGCAATTATACAGAAAAAGAATTGTTACATTTGAACTCATCATCAAAAGAATCATTGTTAAAGAGAGAGCAACCAGGGGTAAAGGTAATATTAGTTGTTTTCTGAATTAATTAATTCAAATCCATTTAAGTTTGAGATGTGAGCATTTTCTATATCATGGGGCAACTCTTTTGATGTTTTGAAAATGAGTGATAGTGGCATAATGATGTGGTAAAAAAGAGAAAAAGAAAGTAACTAAGAACTATTAGTAATTTATTTTATATTTTTGTACACACCACAATTATTATCCTTTTAATTTATGTAAAACAATTAATGCAGTTTTGATATTATGTTTATTGGCAAAACAGTTTGGTGAAATCTAAAAGGACCAAATCACTTAAGCTAATTAGATGATGTTGTGTAATCATCAGCAGATGAATGAATTAGCAATGAGTAATTAAATTTGATTATAAATAGCTAAGAGTGGAAATATTTGGTGATAAATTTACTTCATTTAATTTCATATTTTGTATTTATCAGGTTTGATTATACATTTCAATGGAAAGCTAAACATCTAAAGTGCTAAGTAGTACCTGGTGGTCCCTAGTTGTTGACTAAAGTGATTTTTGGGGCTGACAAACATGCAGCTATTCACAATGTGGTGCATCTGGTAGCTGAGGACTTCCTTTGTCATGTGCTTTATATGTCAAGTCTAAATATAGGGGTTTTTTATTTTGCCAAATGATTCATTTGTTATTATAACTCATGTCATTAACACATTGACTGCCATGTCTCCAGATAAGTGGAGATCTGGCCTTTCTCAAATGTGCCATGTATCCACAAAAGAGGATGCAACTTATTTTCTGATTTTAAGGCTGTATACTACATTCTGGATGCACCCAATGCATTTTCTTATGGTGTTTATTATGTGTGGCATGCTGGGGAATGTTTTTGAAATCCTTGTTGGCATAGTGTCGTTTTTTTTTCTTAGATAAACTTTTTTTAATTCCCTCTCTCTTAGTAAATATTTTATGTATAATATAAACTTGCAAATGTATATTTATGAGTGTTTTACTACATTAAAATTCAACTGATGAGGTACAAAAAGTTTTATATCTGCTGTTTATTCATTAGTTTTATTCTCATGGATGGAGATGAAACATTCATAACACATTTGGGGTTGATCTTCACAACTAGGGCAATAGAACATGGTTTTTTTAATTTTCTTCCTGGCTGCTTTACTTACTAATTCCTTTGTAAATTTTTCATAGCATGGCTTACAGGCAAGAGTCCTTGACTTATTTTGATCATCTAATCTCTTTTTCATAACATGCATCTATTTTTGAACTGGTTTCTTTTTGATCCTTGAACACTCAAGAAGCACTGATGCTATACTCTTTCTAAACTCTCGAATTTTTATTTTTTTTCCTGTTGCTTCCTTGTAGATAATAAGAGCATTAACCACTGACATGCCAAGTACCTATTTATAAGCAAAAAATTATATAATTTTAGTCTGAAAAGAAAAGTAATTAGTAAAAGTATCCTGAAAACTGGAGACGTGGCATATAAGTATTAACATTTGCAAATTTTTTTCTTCAAGCATTTACAGCCTAATTATATACACTAAACATATGAAAACTATGTAGGGTTGGCAGAAAAGCATATTTCATTGAAAGCAATCCATTATAATATTAATCTCTAGTATCTAATAGGATTTTCTTATGTATCCACAATAATGGATAGATGGCCCATGGGGAAAAAAAGCAATATCTCAGGTAACTTAAATGTCAAAAATCTCAGGTGTTATTTGTAAGTCGGAGCTAAGATGGGCACGGATCGTGTTTGTACATCGATTACCATGTAATTATAAGAAAAAAATATCGTGGCACAGTGGGCCAGATCACTGAAAACCCCATGGCAGTCAATGTGTTAAATAGCTGGATAGCTACCTTTAGGCTAACCCTTTTTAGATCTGAATTACTAAGGTGTAATAATAAGTTTTATTATACATATGAGGTGATTATGAGCCCTGAACTATATTACATGTTGTTAATTGTAATTGTCATCTTAGGCAGCTCTATGTGTCCTTCAATTACAACAATTAGGTCTCCAATTTCTACTGACCATATTGATTGTTGAAATGTATTCAGGATGTAGCTATATCTACATACATGTAGGGTTATTTATATGTAGGGTTAATAATAAGCTAATGTGGAATGTTTGTGAACTCTCATTTATTGCTAACATTGGTAATAACAAGAACAATCAATACACAAAATTGCTAGGGAATTGCAACACACAAACACTGAGACAATTCTGCACCATGAGCTTTGCATGTGAGTCATGATTGTCTCCACAGTAACTGGTGATGCCTTACCACTCTCTGTTCCTCTTGAGCTGCACTGCTTTGCTTCAGGTTCTGACCCTGATAACATCATGCTGCTTTTGATCTAAACAAGTTGTTAGTAATACTTCACCTTGTTATGAATGGAAAGCTGGAATAATTGAAATAGTACAGTTGCTTAGCAGATTAATTAATGGAAATAGCTATAGCTTTACTGAAATATGTCTACAAATCATCTTGTACAGGTTCTATATGGCCACCATGACAGGTGCCTGATAAACTGTAAAACAAATAAAAATTCAAACCTAAGTTAAGATAGATTTCTTCTCAGAAAAGAAAAAGAAAGGAACATATTACAATTTAATTGACTTAAGAAGATGCACTTCTTGTCAAGTAAATGAAGGAGAAAACAATCTCAGTGATTATGTTTAATTGATTTAAGAAGATGTACTTCTTGTTAAGAACAAGTTCTCCTGAAACACAAAACTAATAACACAAGATAGTTGTTTCATCTAGGACTAAATGAACTAATTATCTTGGTGTAACTGAACAAAATCAAGCAAACATGAAGAAAAAACTATACTTACAGAGCCACAAGACAACAATTTAGTCAACTGGCAAAAACAGGAACACTACTCAAAGCAAAAAGCACATAATGGTATACTCACAAAAGAAAACCAAAATAATCTCTAAAACTAAAAAAAATCCTCAATGTCAGAAAACTCCCTGAACACAGGATGTCATATCCTCACCTGAAATTGAAGCATCCCCAGCAGAAATGATTCTGTCAACAGCCAACACAGACAAAGAGGTAACACTCAACAAAATGAACAAAATGCTTAGGAAACTAACATGAAAAATTTCAGAAATTGAATCAACAAACATTGAGAAAGAAAAAACATTAAACAAAATGAAAGATGACACAGTGCCAGACTAACAGAATAGAGAAACTTATTCCAAAGGCAGATAGAAATATTAATGGATGCAAATAAAGAAATGAAATTTGAAAGTGCAAAATGGCAACAGCTGATGGTTGAATGCATAAAGAAAACAAAACAAAACAAATGGAAATCAATAGCCTCAGAGACAAACTACAACTAATAATGCCAAGTAACAAAACTGAAAACACTCAAATGGGAAAACCAAAAAAAGAGGCACAGAGAAAAACAGTTGAAGATGTAGAAACATTATATAAAATGAGATTACCCTAAGAGGAGGAGGTGTTTAAAACCAAACCATCTGAAATGGAGGAAGCATTTGTCCAAAAATTAGTAGAAACAATAACCAAACAGGTGAAACAGAAATACAAAACAGAAACTGAAAAAAAACCAATGTTCAATGATTCTATACTACTAGGTTGTCCCAAAAATTCGTAAACACTTGAAAAAATTAAATTTTATGCATTTTTTAATTACTATATTTTTTGTGTTTATATTGTTATAGTAATATTCATTTTTTGATCCAGGTAATGGATAAAATTGAGCTGCGAGTTTTGGTTCACTACTGCTGGAAGTGAGGTCTTTCAACTAGAAAAACTGCTGAAGAGATTTGTGCTGCCAAAGGCGATCTCAAAATGGTACAAGCGTTTCGAATTTGGCGACATGAGTCTTGAAGATATGCCTTGTTCAGGTCGGCCATTAAAGCTGGATGATGGAGACTTAAGAACCAGGTTGAACATTGCTCCTTCATCGAGCACTCTAAAATTGGCTGGTGAGCTTGGAGTTGGCAAATCGATTCGAAAGCTTGCAGATCAATGGCAGAAAGTCTTGGAACATGATGGTCTTTATTTTGAGGAATAAACTTTATTGTTGCAGCTATTAATTGAGTAATAAAATTTCAATTTTTTTCAAGCATTTACCAACTTTTGGGACAACCTAATATTATACTAACAGCAAAAAAGCACCACAATGCAAAGCCATTCTCCCCAAATTTACAAGTAGAATAGATAATTATTCACCTACACTCACAGATTGGCTCTGAATATTCAAGATGAATATGAAGGAGAAGAAAGTGACAAAACAGCAGCAGCAGATAGATTCCCACTATACCTGAGTGGAGCAGTATATCAACACTACTTGGTACTAGATATCAACATAACAACAAATTACAAGACACTTATAGGCAAATACCAAACATATTATTGTAGAATCGTGGGCTGGTAGGGTAACTTAACTAGAAACTTAATTGACTCTGCAGAAGGTTAAATAGCAATTCGGACCAGATAATCGTAAGACCTCCAGAAGCAACTTGTCGCCCCATGCTAGTGAAAGCACTCCCGAATTGTTGCCGAGCTTAAGCAATAAGTTTCATAAAGATAATAAATAAATAGAAAAATACAATGGTAAAGGCAGCAGTTGAGAGTAGATAAAATCTATTAAGCTATCACTACATTTCTCTCAGGTTTATACAAATGTTTAACTATTACCTGCCTTTGTTTACAATAATCAGATGTCAACGTAGNATTGAGTAATAAAATTTCAATTTTTTTCAAGCATTTACCAACTTTTGGGACAACCTAATATTATACTAACAGCAAAAAAGCACCACAATGCAAAGCCATTCTCCCCAAATTTACAAGTAGAATAGATAATTATTCACCTACACTCACAGATTGGCTCTGAATATTCAAGATGAATATGAAGGAGAAGAAAGTGACAAAACAGCAGCAGCAGATAGATTCCCACTATACCTGAGTGGAGCAGTATATCAACACTACTTGGTACTAGATATCAACATAACAACAAATTACAAGACACTTATAGGCAAATACCAAACATATTATTGTAGAATCGTGGGCTGGTAGGGTAACTTAACTAGAAACTTAATTGACTCTGCAGAAGGTTAAATAGCAATTCGGACCGGATAATCGTAAGACCTCCAGAAGCAACTTGTCGCCCCATGCTAGTGAAAGCACTCCCGAATTGTTGCCGAGCTTAAGCAATAAGTTTCATAAAGATAATAAATAAATAGAAAAATACAATGGTAAAGGCAGCAGTTGAGAGTAGATAAAATCTATTAAGCTATCACTACATTTCTCTCAGGTTTATACAAATGTTTAACTATTACCTGCCTTTGTTTACAATAATCAGATGTCAACGTAGTTTAACATCATCAATTTCTTTTCCATCACAAAATTCNATTGAGTAATAAAATTTCAATTTTTTTCAAGCATTTACCAACTTTTGGGACAACCTAATATTATACTAACAGCAAAAAAGCACCACAATGCAAAGCCATTCTCCCCAAATTTACAAGTAGAATAGATAATTATTCACCTACACTCACAGATTGGCTCTGAATATTCAAGATGAATATGAAGGAGAAGAAAGTGACAAAACAGCAGCAGCAGATAGATTCCCACTATACCTGAGTGGAGCAGTATATCAACACTACTTGGTACTAGATATCAACATAACAACAAATTACAAGACACTTATAGGCAAATACCAAACATATTATTGTAGAATCGTGGGCTGGTAGGGTAACTTAACTAGAAACTTAATTGACTCTGCAGAAGGTTAAATAGCAATTCGGACCAGATAATCGTAAGACCTCCAGAAGCAACTTGTCGCCCCATGCTAGTGAAAGCACTCCCGAATTGTTGCCGAGCTTAAGCAATAAGTTTCATAAAGATAATAAATAAATAGAAAAATACAATGGTAAAGGCAGCAGTTGAGAGTAGATAAAATCTATTAAGCTATCACTACATTTCTCTCAGGTTTATACAAATGTTTAACTATTACCTNAGTGTCATCTCCTCTGGGTCAGACACATTGGCTCTTATCATTGTAATGATCTCAATTCTCTTGGTAACATCATAGTACTGAGTAACAGTTTCAACATTATTCACCCACATCAGATCGCCAGCCACTTGGAATAGAATAAGAACATGAGGCTGCAGGGTGGCGAGTCTTTCCTGGATCACTTGCAATTGCACATGGATTGGTAATCCGCACGTAAAAATATCGGTTATGGTGAGTTTGCCATCAATGAATACTTGCTCAGAATTTCCTCCTTCTATGAGTTTCTCTCTTACAACTTTGTACTCACCTGTTCTACTGGCTTTGATCGCTTCTGTCTTACTGTTCACAAAGTTAATCTGATTGGATAAATGAGCAGCAACCTTCTTTTTGGGCTTTCTCACTTTCCACTTTGGCTGGATCAATGGAGTTTCAATTGTAGGCGGTGGGATACATAAAAGATTTGAAGTTTTTATCTTCTTTTCCATCTCGCTAAACTTTGCAGGGGAGGCTAGTGTGGCGGTCCCTATCATTACCGGATAATTTATGCGGGCATCCTTGATAGTATCCCAGAACTTTCCTCAGAGACCCTTTGGGTGTAGTCGGTCGATCTGTTGAGTGGAGATTTGTACACGGGAAATGGTGCATTCTACGTCCAGAGCAACGTGTCACCCCAGGGATTGTAGAATGACCAACTCCTCCTTGGTAAACATCTCTGTGAGGCACCACTTCATCAATGATAGGACTTTTTTATCGTGGCTGTCGACCAAAACTCTCTGCTGTACAGTAAGAGTGTCTAGAAATTCGCTAGGATCATGCTTGACCATTAAGATACATTTGTCTTTGGTTACAGACCATTGCAGTGTTGGCTTAGGAGAGATCATGCTGCCTCCAAATTTTTCCAAATTTACTTTTTCAATCAAGTCTTGAATGTGTGGAGACATTTGTACCGTGGACGATGCCAGTAACTCCTCCTCTCTATAAAACTGCTCTGGTGTTCGCATCACCTGGTCAAAAATAGTTATAGGAATGATCTTACCTTCTTTGTTTATGCGCCTGGCTGACTCGATGAATTGACCATACCCACATTCAGGATACTTCATTTGCTGCATGCTGAACAGGGCTTTGTTTTTACCATAAATGTCGTACTTGTTGACTTGATCAAGGAATTGGTGCGTTGATCCAGGCAATCACTCTATAAATCATCTCATGCTCAGAGGAGCATTATCTGAATGAAAGATAGTGAACTTCGTTTCAGCAGTTGTGCCCCACATGTATTTTAAACTGTGTCGGAAAAAATATTAATGTCCGACGGACAAATTCCAAGTTGGTTACTAGTTAGCATAATCAACATCTTGCCTGTGACACTGCTTGCCCCCACCAGTTGGGCATAATATTTTTCAAACTTGTCCATAGCATGTTTTGTTTTTCACGGAGAGGAGGGAGGACTGCATTTATAAAGTAGCCAATTCTTTACTTTCCAGGTCAGTGGGCATACAGCCAACTTATGAATTGTCATCTTTGTGAGGGACGACCTCTTTTCATGTGGCATGGGTATCTGGAGGTGGGGTTCCTTTGTGAGGTATATCGCGAGTATCCAAATTGCTCCTCTGGTGTATATGTAGGGAACATTTTTCTCTGCAAAAAGAGACATTGCTTAAAATTCCTTTTATCGTGTGTTGTATGAGACTTTGATGTTGTGAAGAGTTCTTTCCACTGAGGAGTGGTAGGTACTGTTGTGATGGACTTGATATATCTAGGCAGAGCCAATNTAAGAGTGTCTAGAAATTCGCTAGGATCATGCTTGACCATTAAGATACATTTGTCTTTGGTTACGGACCATTGCAGTGTTGGCTTAGGAGAGATCATGCTGCCTCCAAATTTTTCCAAATTTACTTTTTCAATCAAGTCTTGAATGTGTGGAGACATTTGTACCGTGGACGATGCCAGTAACTCCTCCTCTCTATAAAACTGCTCTGGTGTTCGCATCACCTGGTCAAAAATAGTTATAGGAATGATCTTACCTTCTTTGTTTATGCGCCTGGCTGACTCGATGAATTGACCATACCCACATTCAGGATACTTCATTTGCTGCATGCTGAACAGGGCTTCGTTTTTACCATAAATGGCGTACTTGTTGACTTGATCAAGGAATTGGTGCGTTGATCCAGGCAATCACTCTATAAATCATCTCATGCTCAGAGGAGCATTATCTGAATGAAAGATAGTGAACTTCGTTTCAGCGGTTGTGCCCCACATGTATTTTAAACTGTGTCGGAAAAAATATTAATGTCCGACGGACAAATTCCAAGTTGGTTACTAGTTAGCATAATCAACATCTTGCCTGTGACACTGCTTGCCCCCACCAGTTGGGCATAATATTTTTCAAACTTGTCCATAGCATGTTTTGTTTTTCACGGAGAGGAGGGAGGACTGCATTTATAAAGTAGCCAATTCTTTACTTTCCAGGTCAGTGGGCATACAGCCAACTTATGAATTGTCATCTTTGTGAGGGACGACCTCTTTTCATGTGGCATGGGTATCTGGAGGTGGGGTTCCTTTGTGAGGTATATCGCGAGTATCCAAATTGCTCCTCTGGTGTATATGTAGGGAACATTTTTCTCTGCAAAAAGAGACATTGCTTAAAATTCCTTTTATCGTGTGTTGTATGAGACTTTGATGTTGTGAAGAGTTCTTTCCACTGAGGAGTGGTAGGTACTGTTGTGATGGACTTGATATATCTAGGCAGAGCCAATTGGACTCGGGTTTGAAGTCTGCCTTCAGATCAGACCAAACAGTTTGAATCTCGTCTAATAGGTGGCTGCTTTGAGTGAAAGCAAAACTTACTCTCATGTCTGTTACTGTAACTAGCGACAGAGTGTTGGGATCTGTCACTTCCAGAGTTTGAGATTGGAGCATGACATCAATAATGAATTTCTGGTCAACAGCTAAATGATGGGAAGGTACCCTCTGACACAGAAGTAAATCGGTGTATATTAGCCTAGTGACGGGGAGGTGGCTAGTTGAGTGTGATGAAATAGGACTGTAATCTTCTTTTGATAGTATGAAAAAATTCTCCATTTGAAAATGCAAGTTCTCTATTGGTTCAGATACAGTAGTCTTGTATTCACCGCGGACTATCATTATAAGATGAATGCCCTCAACTTTGGTGATGCAGTAAGCAATCTCGGTTTGCTCCATGATATCTTCTGTTTGTATTTCTGCTATTCTTAGAAAATAAATAAAAAGGAGGTTCTTAAAATTGATATTGACACACTCAAAGCTATCTATAGTTTTACCACTATTTAAAAATTGGCAAANGGACTCGGGTTTGAAGTCTGCCTTCAGATCAGACCAAACAGTTTGAATCTCGTCTAATAGGTGGCTGCTTTGAGTGAAAGCAAAACTTACTCTCATGTCTGTTACTGTAACTAGCGACAGAGTGTTGGGATCTGTCACTTCCAGAGTTTGAGATTGGAGCATGACATCAATAATGAATTTCTGGTCAACAGCTAAATGATGGGAAGGTACCCTCTGACACAGAAGTAAATCGGTGTATATTAGCCTAGTGACGGGGAGGTGGCTAGTTGAGTGTGATGAAATAGGACTGTAATCTTCTTTTGATAGTATGAAAAAATTCTCCATTTGAAAATGCAAGTTCTCTATTGGTTCAGATACAGTAGTCTTGTATTCACCGCGGACTATCATTATAAGATGAATGCCCTCAACTTTAGTGATGCAGTAAGCAATCTCGGTTTGCTCCATGATATCTTCTGTTTGTATTTCTGCTATTCTTAGAAAATAAATAAAAAGGAGGTTCTTAAAATTGATATTGACACACTCAAAGCTATCTATAGTTTTACCACTATTTAAAAATTGGCAAAGGTTGTAAATGTTGAAGCCGTCATCGAAAAAGGTATGCACAGTGCTACGCCAATATAGACGACTGAGGCTTTCCATCATCCTGGAGTTGTAACAAATGATGGTATTTATCTTCAGGCGGCGGGAGGCGTCTATAACAAATGGGATGACATCCACGGAGCAATTCATGTCTCGTCTGTTGTATATGCGCCACAGTTGATCTTTCGTTTCATCGGATATGTTGTCACGAATTATGGCTATAGCTTTCCTTGTAGTGATATAGTAGGGATGAAGGGTCTCATCACCAACTTTGGATATTTTTCTTCTTTGTTCTTCTGTCTTCTGAGATCTCACCGTAGAAGTTGCAGCAGAAGAGGTCGAGGGGGCTATCAAGTCACTCTCATGGGGAGTATTTACAATTTGTAAAGCACTAAAAGGTACTCTAGACTTATCAGTTTTTAGTATGGGTGTAGCCAGCTCCTCTCACACACGTGGGGAAACATGTCTCTCCACGTAGGGGTGAGATGTGGAGGCGTCATGGAAAATGCTATCAGCTCTCCGAGTCGTGGAGCAACATGTCGCCCACATGGAATCAGACACTCCTCAGCACCAGCCTGACGTCCTCTTTTCCTTGTGTGTGCCTCAGCAAGCGGAGATACGTGTCTCTCGCGCCTAGATGAGGCATCTCAGCTAGGTCTGCTAACTTCCATCTTCCTTCTTACTCAGCGACGGACTGGTGGAGCTGGCGACTCTCTTTTGTGATTTGATTTGTTCATTCCTAAATGGAGTTATGAGATTTAAATCCCAAATGCTGGGATCATAAGTGTGAGTAGTTCTCGCCCTTCTCTGGGGGAGTGTACGTGGTTCTGAATTGTCAGAAATAACATTATCATAATCGTACTCGGTGTCTGAAAATTCTTCCTCTGAAAAACTAGTTAAATTATCATATTTTTCATATACATCAACACCATTGTCTACTAGCGTAAATTCGTTATTATCATCTACTATCACATGCTCTATATCTTTTATAGCTTGTTTGAGCCTTTGAAAATGTACCGTCTTACCATTGTTTAATGTATAGGTGTTGTGGTCAAGCACTTTTTCTATCGTAAAAGGGCCTTGCCAATCATTTGCAAGTTTATGTACTTGATTGCTGTCCATTGTAATTCAAGGGAGATAGGCAAAGACTCTATCGCCACATTTATGCAGCTCACCATATATCTTCTTATTGAAGGTTTTCTTTTGTCTTATACAGGACTGATTCGTGTTATGACAGATTGTCAAGTGAATTTGTTGCATATCATTCATCAGTTGGTTCACATAACTTTCCACGTTGTTTTCAGTGTATTTTGGGAACATCATTGCCAAGGACGTGGTGGCTTTGCAACTGAACATGGCTTTGAAGGGACTCACGCCAGTGGTGGTATGAACTGATGTGTTATAAAAGTACTTGACACATTCTGTAATTCGCCTCCAGTGTTTTCCTGCCACTCGGGACAATGCAACCTGGATTAATTTTATAAGTGTTTGGTTTAATCTTTCCACCAATCTGTTTGCTTGGTGATGGTAAGCGATGGTCAGTTGATGAATGACCTCTAGTTCTTTCAGCAAAGCGCGTAAAAGATTACTTTCAAATTGAGGACCTCTATCAGAAACTAATTTGCACATGGGTCCATATTTTAAAATCCATTCTTTAATGATTTTGTCGGCANTCTCTTTTGTGATTTGATTTGTTCATTCCTAAATGGAGTTATGAGATTTAAATCCCAAATGCTGGGATCATAAGTGTGAGTAGTTCTCGCCCTTCTCTGGGGGAGTGTACGTGGTTCTGAATTGTCAGAAATAACATTATCATAATCGTACTCGGTGTCTGAAAATTCTTCCTCTGAAAAACTAGTTAAATTATCATATTTTTCATATACATCAACACCATTGTCTACTAGCGTAAATTCGTTATTATCATCTACTATCACATGCTCTATATCTTTTATAGCTTGTTTGAGCCTTTGAAAATGTACCGTCTTACCATTGTTTAATGTATAGGTGTTGTGGTCAAGCACTTTTTCTATCGTAAAAGGGCCTTGCCAATCATTTGCAAGTTTATGTACTTGATTGCTGTCCATTGTAATTCAAGGGAGATAGGCAAAGACTCTATCGCCACATTTATGCAGCTCACCATATATCTTCTTATTGAAGGTTTTCTTTTGTCTTATACAGGACTGATTCGTGTTATGACAGATTGTCAAGTGAATTTGTTGCATATCATTCATCAGTTGGTTCACATAACTTTCCACGTTGTTTTCAGTGTATTTTGGGAACATCATTGCCAAGGACGTGGTGGCTTTGCAACTGAACATGGCTTTGAAGGGACTCACGCCAGTGGTGGTATGAACTGATGTGTTATAAAAGTACTTGACACATTCTGTAATTCGCCTCCAGTGTTTTCCTGCCACTCGGGACAATGCAACCTGGATTAATTTTATAAGTGTTTGGTTTAATCTTTCCACCAATCTGTTTGCTTGGTGATGGTAAGCGATGGTCAGTTGATGAATGACCTCTAGTTCTTTCAGCAAAGCGCGTAAAAGATTACTTTCAAATTGAGGACCTCTATCAGAAACTAATTTGCACATGGGTCCATATTTTAAAATCCATTCTTTAATGATTTTGTCGGCAACCTTTTCTGCAGTTGTGCTACTTAAAGGAATTATGTGGGCGAACTTGGTGAAGTGGTCTACCATCACAAGTAGGTACTGAAAGCCCTCGTCATCTTTTGATAGTTGTTCGAGATCAACATGTACTAATTCATTAGGACTCTCTGCAGACTGTGATTCCATTTCTGCTCTTTGTTGAGGAAAGTGATGGAGGTTGTTGAGTAAACATTTTTCGCATTTATCAATGACATCTGTTATGGTAGCTCGTATTCCAGTGGTGACATATTTGGAGTTAAAGGTTTTCTCAGTCTGGAGGATGCCTAGGTGACCTCTCTCATGAACTCTACATACAAGGTCCCTTTTGAAATACTCAGGGATAGCGAGTTGATTATTATGTTTACTCTTAGCATACAACAACCCATGATCATTTACTTGCCAGTTGTACTGATGGAAATAACGATTCACTTCCAGAGATGTGGGGAAGTACAGATCCTTCATCCTTTTCATTATTTGATCCAATATCCAGTCATGGTGTTGATAGCAGATTATTTCTTCTTCAGAAATTTCTTCTCTCATGAGGATGGCAAGGATAGGTTTTCCGTTTCTATCAGCATTGATCTCGGGTATCAGTTGATACTCCGTGTGGGGGATGAATGAAAAAGAAACCTTCTCCCCATTTGGTTTCTTTAGATCATGCTCATAACTCGGTAATGCAGTTCAATAGTCTGCATTCAGGTGGAGTCTGCCCGGGCAATGCATCATAGTGAATGAAAAGTCATTTAAGTACTCTATCCAGTGGGCAACTATGTTCAATTTGTCACCACTAAATTTCTTCAGCCACGTGAGAGTGCTGTTGTTGGTTCTCACAGTGAACTTGCGGCCAAGTATGAAGTAGCGGAATTTTTTCAGTGATTCAACCAAAGCAAGCATCTCACACTTAGTAGCGCCATAGTTTCTCTCCAAGGCTCTGAGTTTTCAACTAAAATACTGAATGGGACTCTTGACTCCGTTAATATCCTGGCTCAATATCCCACTAATAGCAACAGTACTGGCATCACAGTCAACTATGAAATCTTTAGTGTAGTCAGGAGTATTTAGTGATGGTATCTTTTTTAGTTCAGCCTTGATGCCTTCCAGAGCTTCTTGCTCCTGCCACGTCCACTTGAAATTTACAGATTTCTTTAAGAGATTCGAAATAGTTTTTGTTTTCTCAGTGAGATCCGGGAGAAACATTCCATAGTAATTAAGGAAGCCCATCAATCGCTGCACGTCCCAGCAGCTTTGTGGCATTTCAATTCTTTCCAAAAAATCTTTAGCATTGTTCCTGATGGAGATCTTGCCTGGTTCAACGACTTGACTGAGAAAAACTACCTTTGTCTGGGCTAAAGAGCATTTTGTTCCATTAACTTTCAGTCCTGCCTTCTGTAATAGATCTAATGTAGTAATGTATGGCAGAGTTTAGTCAGATGTTCCTCAAAAGTATGGCTGGCTACCAGGATATCGTTGATGTAGGCGGATATGCCTGGTTTGAGAAGATTAGCACCATCCTTAAGCACCTTGGTGACATAATGCTGGAAGGTAGCTGGTGCATTACATAGACCAAAGGCCATGTACTTCCACTCATATAAACCATACAGAGTGATGAAGGCTGTCTTAGGAATGTCAGAAGAGCGCATTGGTACTTGCCAGTACGCCTTACATAAGTCAAGGCATGAAAAGAATTTATATTTGCTGGCATCGTATAGGAGGTCCTCGATCCTTGGTAAGGGATGTGCATCCTTAATGGTTACATCATTAAGTTTCCAGAAGTCGATGCATAGCCGATACTTCTCACCTTGTTGGATGAACACTGTAGGAGCAGCATAGGGGCTGTTGCTTCCCTGTATGATGCTGCTTTCGATTAAATCAGTGAGGATTTTCTCATACTCTGGTTTTAAATTTTCAGGAACATGGCGCACTGGTAGTCTTATAGGTCAATCGTTCTTCAATTCAATAGCGTGTTCCTTGCCTATGGCCTGACCAACACTAATTGTCCCATAATTGAACACGTCATGCTTACTGTGAAGTAATGAGAGTAACGATTTTCTTTCCTTATAGCTAAGATGAGGATGAGAGGTATTGGTAACTGTAGGTACCTTAACTGGACTTACGGGCTCTCCCAAATCATGAACGGCGGTGCAGATCAATAGACAGGTGACAGGGATGTTTTCGACTTTGACTGGCACTCCTACTAGTTGTAGTTGAGAGACTCCAATTTTTACAGGATAGTTGGCTCCATTTAAAACAGTAACATACATCTTTCCTTCTGTCACTCTACACAAATCTGGCGAAAACGAAATTCCACGCACATATTTGCCTCTCTGTCCTGAAATCATTATATCTCCATTAAGGCAGTCTTCGGAAAATACAGTGACTCGAGTCCAATGTTTGGGTTCAATTGATATGGCCTCTTCTAAATTAAAGATGACTTCTCTGTTGGGAATTGTAGCCAGTTGAGTGGCTCCTTGATCCTTGATAGAAATTGTGTTATTTTTGAAATTGATCACACATTAGTTTCTTTCCAGGAAGTCATTTCCCAGGATAAGATCATACAGGAGACAATGATTTGATGTGTCGATTACCAGCAGATCCACTTCAAATGGCTCAGCATGGATCTTTATTGATGCATCCCGTAACTTTCCCTTGAGCAAAAGGGGGTTCCCTGAAGCGTCTATAAGTTTCCCCTCTGATGGATCCAAAGAGTCTCGATTTAAACATAACACCCTACAGCACTCATCGCTGATGATAGAAGCTGCAGCTCCAGTGTCTACAGTAGCATTAAAAATATTGCCATTCATCTCAACGGGTATTAGATTCTTTCTGATCAACGGGGTTATAACTAGTATGTTTTGTGCATGTTTTACAGGAGGTGGCGCTCCAATTAATTTAAATCTTGAGACGTGGTTGGATGATCAGGTTCTAAGTCGACAAGATTGTCAACACACAAAGACTCAGTAGTTGGTTCTTCAACAATAAAGCCTTAGCCATCAGCAACAAGCTGCACTTTGGCCTTGCACTAAGATTTTAGATGTCCTTTCTCTTCACAAGTGAAACATCTCACCAAAGACAAATAAATACTTTTTTGGAAACTGCAGTCCTCCTTGGCTCGAAGTTCTTTGTATTGGACACACCCAACAGACTAGTTATATCATTATTAATTCTTTGCAAATTCTGGAGCATGTACACTACACTAATGGCCTTCCAAATGATTTAGTGGAGGCTATCCTCAGGGTCACAATGAACTTCCAAACGATTTCTGATTGACGAAGGAAAACCTCTGCATATATAATAAAAGAGATCGTGTTGCGAATACTCTCTGGAGAGGCTGCTTAATCAAAACAAACGTTTGACCTGAGTGATATAATTCTGAATGTCGTCACCAAATTTGAAAGACATGTCACATAATAACGTCTTATATTGATGCTTAATGTGTGGAGCTTGGTAATGATCCTCAAAGAATCCAATCAGCAGCTGGTAATCAGTTTTAATATGACGGTCAAGCATCATGTATTGATTGTATGCCAATCTGCTCAGATATAGGGGAAACTGCGAGACTGCTGACTCTTGCGAATTTTTATGTTGTTTCATTGTCAATTCGAACAAGAAAAACCATTCATCAAATGATTGCGACACGGCATCAATTTGCCCAGTGAATTTGGGAAGGATGGAATGTTTACTATATAGTGGTAGTTGTCTGGTGGACTTGAGAGGGAGGATAGATTCTCGGTATCTTGGCTGATCTTTCATGCTGACTTTTCCAGAAAGTGGACTAGTATCACTCACATGCTCTCTAAACATAGGAACTGCCACAGTGCTCACTGGATCAGGCAGTGACTGTACATACCCTGTTTGAGGGGTGGCTCTGGTGGTTAGAGTAGATACCTGCGTAATGGCGGATTTCATGAACATAGGTTGACTACTGGAAGGACTAGTGGAAAATGAAACAGAGTGAGGGATGATCTCATGGGATCCTCCTACCAGAGGAGCAGCTTGAGGAGAATGGTTTGCACCCATCAACTGAACCACTCTACCAATGATCCTCTCAGCTAATTCATCCAATGCCTCATTGAATACAGCATGAGTAACATATTCATCATTTCTATTAGATGACGCCTCCTCTTGGCAATGGGAGTTGTTGACAGCCCCCTTTAATTCGTGAATTTGCAATTCCAGGGCAATTGTTGACTCCAGAATTTGTCGTTCCATTCGCTGGTAGGCCATATGTTGTGTGTTGATTTTGGCCTGGAGGGACTCCACTTGGCATTCACTTTCAATTCCCAGAGCTACCTGTTGTGATAACGCCTCTTTCAAATGATCTATTTCTGCAAGGTGCACATCAAGCTGGAGCGTTGATTGATCATTACCACTAACATAACTGTGAGGACGCATGGGAATTGGAGGAGCATTCTGAGAATTTAACACACGTCTCATGTTTTGATGATATGATGGGCTCATGGCACTTGCATCACTGTAAGGGATGGTAGCGGCATTCTGATCCATCCTTTGGGTGATCAGAGTGGGAGAAGAAGGTTGGGAAAAATTAAGTAGTGATCCAATGGTACAAGGGGTAATGTCCTGGTTACCAATGCTTGCACAGGGGATGCTCCAAATTGGAGAAGTCCCAAAAGTAGGAAAGTAAGTAACAGTACAACTAGAATCCATTATAACTTAGAGAAAGAAAAACAACAATTTCCAAAACTGACAGTGGGGAGCACTTCCACACACACAAAAGCAAAATGCCACTTAAGGAGATAACAATAGCTAACAGACTGAATTGGGAAAAACTAACATGGCAGTATTTGGTAATAAATCCAACGTATTAAATCACTAGTAAAAGTAAAACAAACAAGAAATTTAACAATTGACATCAGCCAAATAAGACACACTAAGGGCTTCGTCGCCATCCTTCAAGAGTGAGGAAGTCAATGAATACATCAATAGGTGGACTTGTGAGGAAGTCTTACAGCAATCAGGGGAAACAACTATCCCAGCTGATACGCACCAAAATGAAAACCAACTAACAGCCAAACCATTGAAAGAAAACAACAAGATTAACCAGTTATCACGTCAGCATCCTGTCACAGTCNAACTTATAGATGTAACATTGGTAATTCATCCAAGTAATGAAACTACTTTAGGTAACATCCAAGATGACCAATTCTTATGGCTTCCAGCCAAAGTGGAGCATCCAGAAGTGAAGTGCTTAACCTATTGACTGGTGCTACCCTATTTGTCTCACTTTTTAATTTCTATCTCACTTTAGAAAATACAAACTCTCATTTTCATTGTTGTCTCTCAGCTCACTATTAAATAATCTGTAATTGCCAGATATTTGTGCTAGCCAACAGCATGGTATCATCACAGTGTTAGGTTTTATAAGTGCATGTACTTGTTGAATTATGAACAAGAGATTTATTATTTCCCTATACATAACCATATTTCATAACTTAATGAGTCCACAATTCGGACTGGATAATCCTAAGACCTCCAGAAGCAACTTGTCACCCTGTGCTAGTGAAAGCACTCCTGAATTGTTGCTGAGCTTAAGCAATAAGTTTCATAAAGATAATAAATAAATAGAAAAATACAATGGTAAAGACGGCAGTTGAGAGTAGATAAAATCTATTAAGCTAAATTCAATTTGAGCAATAATAAGCACCATCAAGGGGACATCAAATTAGCAATAGCAACCTGAGATCGAAAATAAATACTGACGTCATAGTGACGTAGAAATAAAGAATAAATTTTAAAGAATAAAATCAACAAAAGTCCCTGAGTGACTCTACATTATAACTATGAGAGCTTCAAGAATCAACTTAGAATGATCATCAACAGCATGAAAATGAACAAATATGATGACTTAAGAAATAACATGTAGCAAGTAGAAAGAATGATCAAATTAAACTTGAGAGAACAGACCTACTCTATGTATGATCTCTTCTCCAATATATGCAAGGGATTACCTGAACCATTGAAACAACAATTTGAAAATAAGTGTGATGCAGAAGACTCACTAGATTGAATGATAAGGAAAAGATTGGTGATACAAATATTAATGTAGAACAATGACAGAATAAACAAGAAAGCAATGACATACAAAACACCAACCACAATCAACACACCACAAAGATTTACAAACAAACCAAATTTACAAAAAACAGGGAATAAGGATGAGATAATAAAAGTAAGATTAAAGGATGGAACAATAAACAATATCAGAAAAAGAGATCAAAAATTTCATAACTGCAGAAACAATGAACCCCTCAGAAAGGACTGCAAAAAACAGATCAACATAATTGAGAATGATGAAATTGATTTCAAAGAAGACTTAATGGAGATTGAAAACAAGCTCACAGAGGAAGAATAAGATGAGCAAAAATGTGAAGATTTAAACTACTAAGGGCCCATTCTAATCATAACCAATTTACTAAAAACAAATACAATTACAGTTGTAGTTAATAGTATAATGGTCAAAGCAACCATAGATACAGGCACAGTAATTTCTGTACTGACAGACAAATGCACTACAAAAATTGGAATCACCAGAAAACAACTAGAAGATGAGAACAATAGATTAATTAATGCCCCAGGCAACTACATTGACACTAAAGGAAAACTTGAAAACATACCAATCAGAATTGCAAATATATTATTTCAACAAATGTTCATTGTGATAGAAACTGAAAAGAACCCACTGCAATACAAAATGATTTTAGGGAATGATTTTTTTACAAAAAACAGGTGTATCATGGACTACACAACAAAACTATAAAGGTACAAGAAGAGATAATTATAATGGGAGATGAAGAACATCACAACAAAACACTATGATTTAAAATAAATGAATATGTCAAACTCCAGCCTAACAATTGTGCAAGATCAAAACTGAAGAGAAAATCACAACTGAAGCCATGATATACAAGCAAATGGGAATTAATACTAAAAAGCTTTTACTACCATCAAGTCTGTGCACTATCAAACAGGGTAAAGTTACTATTCCTATATTGAATGCTACAAACAGGATGGTGAACATAAAAAGAGAAAAACAAACTCATACCACCTACAAGCAAATGGGGCAGTGGAAAGATTAAACAGAACTATGATTAAACAAATAAGAGTAATGACATCTAGAATTGGTGGAAGAGATTGGAGAGAGGTACTAGATATTGTAGAATACTTTTACAACACACCAGTACACTCCACCACAGACATAACACCATACAAAGCATTGTACAGCAGAAAAGCCACAACACCAGTCTCAATGGAATATGAATCATACTCTGAAAAGCCAGACAACAAATATGTCAAGAAACTCAAAGATCAGATAACTAGTATCCACAAAGCAATGTGTAACAATATTAAACAGTCAGCCATCAGACAAGAGAGGAATTTCAACAAGAACCACACAAGACAGCAGACAAGGTTTACACATACACATTAATGAAAACACAAGACATAAACTAAGTGAGAAAACTAAAAATACAGTGGGCAGGGCCATTCCCAATACAACAAACACTACTTAAAAATAATTATAAATTAAACAACAGAAGGGTACTACACTTCCAAAATCAAAAAAAAGCAATGACAGACATAGAGGAAATTGCATTAGATAAAAATGCATAGTTAAAAACAAAGTCACATATACACCTATGGACAAACTTGATAGTGTCTGTGAGGAGAAATTTGATGATGAATACACAGCCAACATCAACACTAGTCAAACAGAAAAATGAATTATGCCCTAGAGGCTAACTAAAAATAAACCTAAATACAACACTGAAATAAGGGATATTAATCTATTAACTGAATTTAAGAACAAAGATGAAATGTATGAACCCAAATGAGAAACTATTGCCACTCAAATGCAGGAGAGTGAGAAGAAAGTCTCCACAATCACAATGCCAATGAAAGGACAGACAAATGGATTCACAAACCACCAGGAGTCTTGGAAGGTGTAATTAAAGGGTATGAGGATGGAGTCACACAGAAAATCTAAAACTTGAAAAAGGACACCTTCACCCAAATGCCAATTATAGGGCAGGTGGATAAACAGGGGCAGCTCACTATCATCTAAATGTCAACTAAAGGTGTGTAGTCTGGGGCTGTTGAATACTTGCAAAAACAACTGCAGAGTATGATCTTAATGGAAAAACACTCTCACAACCCACCAGTGAATCTTGATGCCAACTAAAGGGCAAAGAGCATGTAGCTACAACTCATGGTCCTCCTCAATAACTAAATGTCAGAGGTACTAAGGTCTGAAATCAACTGAAGGACCAGATATTTGAGAAATCAGTAATGACTCTCAAATTAATATATTTTGGAACAACCTTCTACAAGCTCACTCCCTTTGATAAGCTTGCTCCCCACTACAAGCTTGCAGCCATTTTTATTTTGATTGCAGCAATCATCCATATCAGAGGATAGAAAAAGCTGCATGACAAATAGGCAGATGCGATACAATGCACACAATAATCTGTCTCCAGGAATGAAATGCTTTATAAAGAAACATACTACAGCAAAGGAAAGCAATGGATCAGCAATACCTATAGTGATTGACAAAGCAAACAGGCCCACATGTAATACAATCATCTTGTACAAAAGAAACATTAATGAAAAGCTCAACTGCCAATACTTTAGGAGCACTGTTTACATCACATTTGATGAACAGTTCATGCTATTAGACATGCAAAAACTGATAAATCACAGAGATAAAATCATCAAAGAATCTGAGCAAGTGAACATTGATCAGAAAAATGTATTAGTCATATACTTTATCAAACACAATGAACTACAGTTGAAAACTCTACAAAAGTCTATAGAGGAATCATTAAAACTAGCAAAAAGCAAGAAGCTATAAATGATCATCATAGTGAGAGCTAACACTACCAAACAAATACCAGAATTTCTAAGACAACTCACAGAGAAATTAGAGAATGTATTTGTAATTGAAACAGCCAACAAAACAAACATATTGGAATTCATCTCAACAGACCTCAAACTCAAACTCATAATGCCAGCAGGAAGAATCATGGTCAAGAGAAAAATTGCAATCAATCTCTACTATCAAACAAAAACAATGGAAATCACACAAACAGGAAGTGATATAGAAGAAGTAGGCAACATATATCTCAAATGTAGCATGAATAAAACACCTGAACATCTAAAACAAATATCAGGTGCATGGAGTGAAATATAACAAAAGAGACCAATCAATACAAGATAGATGCCCAAAAATTGATGTAGAATCACCAATAAAAAAGTACCACAAAATGGTGGAGAAAACACTACATGAGATAAGGAGAGCTTACAAGATGGGGTCAAACAGAAATTTCAAACACATGATATTTTAGGAAATCAATGCTTCAGAAGATCATGAACATCAATATGGATACTAACAGACAACAACAAACTGGTACTCCCAATTTCAAAGAAAGAGAGACAAACAATCATGAAAAACAGAAAATACAAAGTTGTGCTATCACCTATCACAGCCAATGTCAAGAATTGGATACTACAAGCTATAAGTGTGACAACACTTTAGCTTACAAAGAAACCATTACAACAATTTGAAAATTACTTTACCAGACTGATGACTACAGAATGAACATTGGGAAGACAAAACATAATAGAACTGGCAAACAACACAGGAATTTGTCCAACAGAAATAGACATATTGAGTGATGCAACAAAGAAATACATGTGGGGAGCAACATCCAACTGTAAACTAATATAACTCAAGAAACAGCCATGGTTGACAACAAGGAGCTTAATCAAAAGAGAGCAAGCTGAAACTGCTTAAACCATTAAGAAAATAAAAAGATCAGGCATAAATGAGATAATTAAAAAGGAAATGTGGAAATACATGATTGACTATCCAAAGTGTACATACACAAAGATGATGAAAACCTCAGAAGCAATGTGGAAAGAAGGACAAATGTGCCCCATAGAAATAATAGAAATGCACAGTAAGTTTCAATAAGAAATGGAAAGAGAAACCAGTTACTACAATCACATCAAAAACACAAAGGGAGATAGACAAGATAAACCTTGAGAAATGGGGAGAATGCAGTCTGAGTGAAATTTTGTGGGTCAACACAGATGATGAGAAACTGCTAGTAGAGATAACAGTCAAGCAAGAAAGAAGAAATAACATAGTCCAACAAATATATAGAGTGAAGTATACAAAAAGGAGACAAAGTAGCTAATAAAGTTGCTATTTACAGAGGCATTCACTAAAATGGAAATTACCCAAATGCTACTGCCACATAATCAGCTAGTGGTCAATATTAAGTGCATAACTTCAAAAATAATGATAGCATGAGAAAACACACAAAAGCTTATTAAAAGTGGTTTAACTAACTTGTTCTAGGAAGACATCAAAACATTGAAAATAACTACCCAGCAACATTCAGATTAGCAACAACTGCCAACATGGAAGGCACCTATAAAAAAATTTAGAAAAATACCCTAACAACACTGCTTCAATTTACACCACCCCCTACTATCTCAATACCTATGCTTCTACAAGTATGGAGGCTAAAGAACAAAAAGGTTGCAAAGGAATATTGGCATGAAGAAAGAACTTATGTCAACACTGAAGAAAAAGGATTAGAAAAATACACAATCAACCTATGAATTCTTCTTCCCAGACACACTCATCCATCCTGATCTAGCACATACAAGCCAAATTGACGTGATCATGACACTCATGATAGCAGTTAAAGGTCTCTGATTATATGAAAAACACTATGACAAATTTAAAATGAAACTAAAAGATTTGAGGGACATGTGTACTATTTTGAACACACTCAGAGACCCCAAATTCATAAGACACAAGAAGATATTAACTGTGTTTGAGTTATTTTCTAACTATTGCTAAATTTAGTGAGAATGGAAGATCTAAACACATTTAAGGATGAAGTTGCTACACTTGTCACAGCAATTTCACCAAAAATTACAAAATGAAATGTCTTCATACAAGGAGATTTTGGAAGACTTTGGCAAGAAACATAGTGTAATGTTTGAAATAGATGAAGAAGAACATCTAATGTCAACTGTAGACATTAATAGCAAATTACATAAGATAAAAATGTATTTGCTTAACAATCAAACAAATGAAAGATTTAATCTAGGGAATAACTACAGGTACTTTAACTTTAAGGAAGCCAAAGAAAAGGTATTATTGCTAAACAATCAAAATACCTTTTCTTCATTGAACAAAGAATGCTTCACCAGAAAGGCAAGAGAAATCCTTGAAAATGTTAAACAAGAATGCATTAATCAAAGAAAAATGCATTTTTTAAAGAAATTTAAAAAAGGTATTCTATTTTCAACATCATAGATAACTTTTCTTATATGCATATATAAGATCAGTTTGAAATTACCAAAAATAGAAAAGTATGCCATTTCATTAAGTAAATTATGATCTCTTCACACACTATTGCTAACCAATAGCAAATACTTTTCTGAACTAAAAGCTGTGAGTGTGACAAAACTTCCAAGTGTTTCTGCCAGTGCTTCTACAATTCAACAACCTGTCAGCACTTCTACAATTCAAGTGGCTGCTCCTAACAGTGTGGAGCAATAATTCTAATATTGAATAATTAAATAAAAAAATGCATGTTTTGTTTAGACATGTAGATTTATTTCAATTTTGGAAATCAGTGCTGGTATTACCAAATCTGTCAAACTAAATTGTCAATAAAATATTTCAAATTCTATTTTTTAAGTAAAACATAAAACCAGTAATATGACCTAATAAGGGACTCTTTTTAATAGCATAGCTATAGCCACTGCCTAAGTCAAATTCATTGAAAAATTGCCTCTAACTGTCATGAAATATAGAATGTGAATGACAACATTGGAAACTTCCAAATAAATATTGAAATAGACTTGTTAAATATCCATCTCCTGGACCAATCAAACCAATTTCCTGGTTCAATTTATCTAGAATATCACATATAGAAATGTGTTTCTCAAAATTAACCATATAAAGACATTGGTAAGCTAAACAAACCTTGAGAATCACAGGGTAAATTAGGATAAATAAATTTTTGTATTTTAAAGTTATCTACTACATACTTATAACTTCCATTGGACTGGTTAATTCACATTTCCTTGTTTCATTCAAATTAGAACAACCCATAGATTGCACTTCATAAGTTTTTTCATTTTCTTATTTTAGTATTCACTGTTTTCAATATAATTGGTTCATGTACAATTTTAACTCTTTTACTCATTTTCCATATAATGAAAAAGAAAAAAATTTTAAAGGTAATACATTTACTTTTAAGAAAAAGAAAAATTTTCCAACTAATATAATTACTCTTAAGGAAAAAGAAATAAATTAATTTCAATACTTTGTCTTAGGAAGGAATATATCACATTTTCCAAACTAAACAATTTGCAATAGCAAAAACAGACCCTTCTTCTGTGAAATATCACACTGAATTACACCATTTGATGTAGCTAGTCCAAATATCAATTTATTATACTCTAAACTATATGATTAATTTCAATTACATTCACATGCTTTTGCAAGTTATGCTTATTCCTTTGCCACATTCTGCCACATTCCTCTAAAGAATACTTGTGTACCAATTACCTTATATTGACAATGTTGCAAATCAGAAATATCGGTGAACTGCACAAACACAGCGATAAAGTCTTTGCGTATCTACCTCAAATTATTACCGACAGTCATCAAGTAAGGAAGCTTGCCAACAATTGGCAGGGCCCCAAAAAGTGCTTGATCACAACACATATACCTTAAACAACAGTAAAACAGTACACTTTCAACGGCTTAAGAGAGCCATAAAGGACATTGAGCACGTAATTATAGATGATAATAGATGATCAGCCCTAGTAGATAACGGTGTTGATGTGTATGAAAAATATGAAAATTTAACTAGTTTTTCCGAGGAGGATTTCTCCAACACCGAGTACA
>CABFPE010000293.1:950490-971589 GCA_900660155.1 Hofstenia miamia
AACTCTCTATTATACTCTAAATATTTTCAACTTTCTGATTAATTTCAATTACATTCACATGCTTTTGCAAGTTATGCTTATTCCTTTGCCACATTCCTCTAAAGAATACTTGTGTACCAATTACCTTATATTGACAATGTTGCAAATCAGAAATATAAGTGTTCAGTATCAAATTTCATTCCTTTAATAATATCACTGTCATCAGTATTTAATCATTCTAAAAGAGATCAGTTGTGTCAAAATATATATTATTTAAGGAAACAAATGTTTCTTCTATTACTAAATTTGGTACAGAAAATACACCAAATTTACTAATTTGAACATAAACATCTTTTGATTTTTCACAAACTACTGCAAATCTTATTGTTTTTGGAGGTAATGCTTCTTTTGATAAAGTAAATAAAGTCAAGTTGCAGAGAAAATCTCAGCAGTTCTAAAAACATATTTACCTCTAAAATTTACAAAGGTATTAATTATAGTATAGTATACATAATTTGATAAATGTAGCATATTATAATGATTTTTTGACAAGATACAAATTCCTTAAAATGAAATGTAACTATGTGCAACTCTAACATAAAAATATCCATTTTCTATTGAAATTTTGTTAAAACCTTTATCACCAAAGGTAGGAAAATCTAAAGCTTGCTCATGGCTTTCAGTTTAAAAAATTTATTTTTATAAGCAGCTCCAGTAGTTCCCAAAGTTTATATCAAACCCAATAACCATATTTTTTCAGAGAATTGTGAAATTGTATAAGCCTTTATAAAACCACATTCATAATTCTCTGCAAGTATTTTCCCATTTTCTATTCTTCAAAATAATTCTATATGTTTTTGGTAATTTGAATAGAAATTATGCATAGACTCAATACTCTATAATTAAGTATTGGATTGCTAATAATTTCCAAAATTTTGTTTTCATTGTTAGCAAGCCTTTTTCTACATGATTTTCCATCTGTTGTTTGTTCATAGTGTCTCTTCTTCACCTACTTGATAAGAATGTGTAATGTCAGATATCCCACTATTATTGAATTCTATTTATATAAGAGAAGAGAAAATCATTTTTCCCAGGGGATGTCCTATCCCTTAAGTAAGAGTGAAATTAATTTCACACCAATTAGCTCTGTTAACCTTTTAGAAAATAGTTCTTAATATATTCTTCATTTTTATATGTGTCACACTTTCATTAAGTATTGAGAAATAATCTCTTCCCTTACATCTTTCATATATAAACCAAATACAATAGTATTTGCACAATATTCTAGAACTTTCTTGATACTGTTGTCACCACATTAACATTTTTAAATATTGAAAAAATACTTTGAAATGGTGTTAAGGCAAACCTATTAAAGTACTCAAGCTTAGCAGAGTCAAGCTCCCTAAAGTAGTGAAATGCTATCCAATGGGTGTCATTATTTAAGGAATGATCTAAATTGCAAACATAAGCTCCAAAACCTAGATTTTCTAAAGTATTTCTAGAAAAGGTTTTAAAATTCTTCATAAATTGTAAAATATCATAATTTGAAATAAGGATTACTAAAATTTGAACTTAATGCTTTTTTTACACATTCCATTTCCTTTAGGTGGGTTTAATCACATTCCTTTTCCTTGAGGTGGATTTAAAAACATTTGTTTTCCTGGGATTGCTTGTTTTATGCCAATTCCAACAGCATTGTTGTCAGAGGCAACCACTTTTCCAAGAACATTATTGATATTATTTCTTCCTAAGGCTCCCATGACACCAGTAACTAATGGTACTACTGAATATTTTCAAATTAATGGAGCAGCTGTCATAAGTAAAGGGGCTAAAGCACCACCATTGTTTTTATTGCATTAAGTTGTGTTGTAGAGATTTTAATGTCACAATTTTTATTTATTTTTCTTAGCTTTTTTTACTGGTTAAATTGTCTTTCTATTTAAAGAAATGGCAGAGAGTTTCTTTGTTACTATTACTAACTCTTAAAGTTATGGGAATTAAGTTTTTAATTCTTTTTTCAATTTATTTATTTGACCATTAGTTAAGTTTAAGCTATATTTCATATATTCTGTCATTTGTATAAACAGTAAAAAGAAAATATTTTCCCATAAAATGTTAAAGTTCAATTTGATTTCATATTCACAGATACATGCATAATCAATGCATAGAATTAAAATTTATCTGCAGGAGTACATTTTAAATCTAATTTCATTGATAGCATTTCAAGATGTATCTTTTGTTTACATAAATCAAATACAATTATTCCATATTTCTCCTTAAAATCAGAGGGTTTAATAAATGTACCTGTTGAAAAGTCATTGACACAGTCATTATATCTAACAAATTCTATATAAAGTTTTTGAAACTCACTAGTTGGATGAATTTCCACTTGTGGATAGAAATGATCATTTCCTAATTCTGAGTGACATGAAAATCAAGTTCATTCTTACTTTGATCATTAATTCTTCAGTCATGGTATAGATGAAAACATATCTATGTTTTTGTATTGAATTACTTTTTCTAAATATGTCTGATTGTTGATTTATAGGATTAGATTCCTCTAAAGTGATTCTTATATGTAAAATTTGTAGTAGAAGTATTATAATATTTCAAAAATACTCTGTTAAAAATTGAATAAACATCACCACTAATTGTTACATTATCTGCTACAATAAATCTTGTATTATCAAGCTTATCTATTTTAAATTTAACATATATATAAGCATTGACCCACTCATAAATTATTATATCTGTAGAATTATCAACTGTAAACTTATAATTGTTTTTATTTTGAATATTACCAGTAGCAGGAATTGTAATTGGAGTCTGAAGATTAAATCTTATGTATTCATATGTTTTCTTTGATTTAATCATGTCTATATAAGAAAAAAAGATTTTTTTATTTTATTAAGAATACTAAATGACCATGATTATCATTTAAGTTAATAATTTGATTTTGGCTATCAATAATGTATATTCCTATTTCTCTTATTTCATTTGTGCTGATTTTGTTGAATAATTTGCACAAAGGCTGTTTTGTAAATGGATAACTTGATACTAAATTATTTGTAGGAAAAGTAAATGCTATGTCACTAGAATTTCCATTATATATACTATCACTTATCAGTGAACAATGAATTAAAAAATTTGTCAATACCTTTTGTAATGTTAGGCATGTGATCTGAAATTGTAATTCCAAGCAATCCATTAATTGTGAAGGATCATTGTAGTACAAAACACTTTGACCCTTAATTATCTTTTTAACTTTTTGATTCTTGCAATTACCTGTAGCTCCAGCAAGTGTATTTATCTTGTTTTTTATTATATCTCTTAGTTAAAAGTCTATGAAGGATTGATCAATTGGCTAAAAAATAATTGGTTTTCCATGAGGCATGCTATTTTGATCTATATAGTAAACTTCCAAAATATATTCTTTACATAATTTATCCATATCTATAAATGTAAGTCCAAACACATTGTCACAAACTTTAAGTGGAAAAGATTTCTTTTTCTTCATAGGTACTTTGTTTTTCTTCAATATATTTCCTATATCTACCAAGTTCATCATTTCTATATCTTATATCCTTATATTTGTTTTCGAGTTCTATTCTTTCCATTTGAGTTAGATTTTTATTTAGTTTTTTTGGTAATTTTTCATAGATTATATCCATTTTTCTTTATTACATTACTAACAATTTTGTGATATCCTCCTAGAACTTCACCAGACAATGTTAGATGATTAAGTTCTGTAATTTGTGGAATTTGATAGTGTTGTGTCACATTATTTGGTATAGATTTAACTGTATGACTTGTTTTTTAATATTCCCCAACACTACTTTCATCTTCAGATGCTAGTTCATAATCTATAGGCACAGTGTAGAATCTTGCCAATCCAAATTTCACAATTAATCAAGAGTAACTTATTACTTTTCACAGTGTATACAACAATTAAGTTTGACAAATTCCTAATTCTCTCTTTTTAGTTGAGTCTTTAGCTAATTAACTTAAATTAATAAACATTAGCTTTCCTGAATGCATAACTAACAACAACTTATTTAGATTGAGAGTGGTAGATGAAAAACAGGGTTGAAACCCAAAGCAGTGCTATGTGATTCCAGAGACATCTTTAGCAGCAACAGCTCCAGCTTGTACTTGAACTCCACAGTGGAAACCATTAACTGGATTAGTGTGTGAATGGGCAACTCAGTGATTGTGTGTGTATGACAACTTACTAATTTAATGCATTGATTGTTTTTGTTATTATGATTATGTAAAGATAAGGAAGTAACACAACTGCAATGCTTTAGCTTGTTATTGAGCCTTACATATAATAGCCCTACAGATATAACAATACATGCTAGACCTTCGTACATGTAAACAATTGATGCAGCCTGCAAGAAAGTAAATGCATAATTTGGCCAATGGTCAACTAGGATATAAAACAATGAGCAACTTGAATTCAATAATGAAATAATAACTATGATAAAAAACAATGAGCAACTTGGATTCAATAATGAAATAATAAACATGTAGAGCAAGATAAATATAATCATAATAACTGACAAGCAACAAGTAATAGGAAAGTTCATTAAAATTTTTGTGTACAGTTTTCTTTTCCTTATTTACAAATAAAAAGTTATAGGAAGACAAACTTTCAAAAAGGTCTGGATTAATAGAATTATCCTTAGCAATTGCATTTTTGTCACAATTATCAACAGGAGTGTATAAAACCATGTGTGTAGAATTTGTTCTTATTTTCTTTGGAACATTGTATTAAGATTGTGAAATGTATATTGCTGATATGTTATGATGACAACCATCAGTGAAATGTTTTCCAATTTTATTCTGTGTCTTTTCTGGAGCATTTACAAGGTCATCAAATATAACTATTTTTCTACTTGTGGTTGAAGCATTTGTTCTGTACTCAAAAGCCCTTTTTACGAAATTCTTCTAGTAATAATTCCAAAACATTATAACCTACTTGATTTGATATTTTTTTTATTATTTTCTTTAGATTTTTATTTTTTCTAATCTAATACAGATAATGATCAATAACTGTAACATAAAACACAGTCAACACTAGTGCATCAATAACAATCATGGCCAATACTTGTGCTCACAACATCAGATGGAATCAAGATAACATAATGTCCAATGAGGCAAGACTCATCAGTGCCTCAGGTGACTACTTCAACATAAAAGGGACAGTGAAAACACCAGAATTACAATACACAATGTCAAGTTCAAACAAGACATCCACATCATTGATACAATGAATCAGCTGCTCCCCTATGAAATGAGAATTGGACATGACTTCTTAGCAGAAAACAACTGCCTCATCAACTATTGCAATAAAACACTTACAATCCAAGAAGATAAAAACATCTCTTTATTGCTAACCACCTCTGGCACTACTACTTTGGAATTCTCTTTAACAGAAAATTTAAGATTGGAGCCTTATCACTGGCAAATAGCAAAAATTACAGCTAAGAAACCCTTTGATGGTGAAGCTGTAATCACCAACACATATGGCATAAGAAATTTGCTAGTAACAGTACTAAACAATGTGGCGTCAATTACCAACAATAAAGGCTACATAGCTATCCTCAACAATTCAAACAGAGTTGTAGCACTGAAAAAAAACGCAATCACCATCACAGGAATGCTGCTAGAAAAATACATAGTTTAACATAAGCCAATACTGCTATCCTCAAAGGAAACAACTGAAAGTAACACAACATCAGTCCTGCTCTTAACTGCTGACATGCATCCTCACATCAACCAAGAGGAACAATATAGAATAAACAACATCATAAGAAACAATGCATCAGTATTCAATGCTAAAGAAATAAGTGTGGGAAAAGTCATCAGCATTGAACACAAAATTGAAACAACTTCCAATAAACCCATATGCCCTGCCTGCCAACAAGTACCCACCAACATGCAAGATCAATATGTGAAAACACTAGCTGAACTCCTAAATCATGGAATAATAAGACATAGTCACAGCTCTTACACCTCACCAACTGTTTTCATAAAACAAGGCAACAAACACTATCTATGTATTGATTTCTGCTGCTCTGAACAACATCACAAAAAAAGATGCACATCCCCTACCAGGAGTAGATGAAATCTTCTACAATGCTGCTTAATATAAAATCTTCTCAACATTAGATCTCTGTAAAGCCTATTGGCAGGTACCCATGTGGGAAAAGGACATAGAAAAAACTGCATTTATTACATGCTGCAGGTTATTCAAATGGCTGTATATGGCCTTTGCAATGCTCCTGCTATGTTTCAATGATATGTTACCAGAATACTAACAAGAGATAACTGCAAACTGTCTGACAGAGTTGCTGCATATATCAATGACATCCTCATAGGCTCATGTGATATCAACCTTCATCTCAACAACTGAACACCATATTAAAACTCTTATGCAATGCAGGACTGTGAGTAAATGCCAGAAAATGCAACATAGCAAGAAACACAGTAGGTTTCTTTGGCAGAAATGTAATGGAAGGAAAAATCACCATCAGGGATAACAAAAACCAACTAATTGATAAAATACAAGCTCTATGATCTTTAAAAGGCGTCCAAAGTATCCTTGGCTTCATCAGTTACAATCACATGTTCATTGCTAACTTAGCTAAAAAACACATCACATTTCAACCCTCCTGAAAAAACAACATCAGAATGGTCTTGAAAACATTTAGTAGAGCTGGACAATTTAAAAAAAGCCATCAAAAACATTAAATGACATAATTGGCCAACACCAGATGACCCTTTCATTCTGGACTGCAATGCCAGCACCATTGCCATCAAAGCCAAATTAAGTCAAATACAAAATGGTGAAGAAAGACCCATACAGTGGTTTAGCAGAAAACTACATAACAGTGAACTAAACTACAGCACAACAAAACTAGAAATGTTGGCACTAATCAAATCTCTGCAAAAATTCCAACATTTTCTTATTGGTGAAAAAAAATTTACCATATGAATGGACAACAGCAACCTCTGCTGGCTCAAGAAATATGCAGGTAATTACTCCAACATCATTTCAAGATGGATCAAATATCTAAATGATAGAACATCACAAAGGAAAGTTACACACAAGTGCAGATATCTTGACAGTATTGCCAGAATATCAAAGGGATCTATAAAAACAACATGGGCCTCAATGAGAATTCCAATTCATACCTCAATGCCAATACAAACAACTACCAGACATTAACACAGACAGAAATGGTTACCTTATAATACCTCTCTTATCAATATTCATCAAAGAGGAAATCAAGGCAGAGGAAACTGCCAAAGTACAAGCCAACAATAATGGAATGTCTATGTGACCCAACATACATAATGGAATCAATGGCAACATGATACTACTACAAACACAAATGGAAACTAGCTGACTCTGGTATCCTTTTTGCAGCATCCACCACACAAAACCTAATTGTGCTGCTGGAATACTATAAATGTGAAGTTATCAAATTAGTCCATGAACAAGGTCATAAAGGGGTTTACCAAACCAAACTAACAATACATGAAAATTTCATAATGCCCTACCTATGACCAACTATCAAAGATGTCATTAACAAATGCCAATCCTGCATCCTCCTCAACAAATCATGCTTTCTAGGACAAAGAGCTGAACTTGAAAGAATACAAGCACAATACACTAATGATATCATTAATGCTGACATAGAACAGCTGTCCAAAGATGACAATGGCTACTCTACGTCCTCATTATGGTTGATCATTTCACCAAATATTGTAAATGATACCTCTAAGAAATATCAAAGCACAAACAACAGCAGAGGCAATACTCAACAATTGGGTGTGTGTGTTCAGTTCCATGACTCAACTAATCACTGATAGAGGAAAACAGTTTGAAAGTCATCTATTTCAAACATTAGCATCCAAACTAGAAATCTTCCATACTCACACAACCATAAATCACCCACAAGCAAATGGTGCCATCAAATGAGTAAATCAAACACTCTTAAAACTAATGAGAACAATCACAGCACATGTTGAAGGCAAACAATGGAGAGAAACCTTACCAATGGTGGAATATATTTATAACACCTCAACACACTCAACCACCAAAGTCTCACAATACAAAGTGATGTATGGCTATGAATTCCCCACTCCTGTTACTATGCTTTTTAAAGGTTAATGTGGCCCAGTGGAGAACAACTAATGAAACTCATGTCTAACATTACAAAAACTCATGAAGCAATGTGTGTCCAAGCAGAGACAAGCACAATATGCCAACAATGACACTTCAACAAAAAAATCTATGGTGAACCTCACAAAATTGATGACAAAGTTTTTGTATACGCACCCAGTGTAGTTACAGATGAAAAAAAGTAAGAAAATTAGCTTTTAATTGGGAAGGCCCATGTACAATTATCAAAGTCTTACCTAATATCAATTATGAACTGGATAACAAAAGCATTACCCACTTCCAGAATATTAAAAGAGTGGCTTATAACATTGAACATGCACAAATCTCTAACCTAAAAAAATTCAAATTAATAAAAATAGATACAAATGAATTTTATCTTACCCCTAGTTACATGAAATTTGACAAAGATTATTTAGATAATGAATTTAAGCACAATCTCTTCTTCTCCAATATGCTTGTGCACACAACCTAAATGCATTGTTAAATCATTGCCTTTAGATAACTCAAATGATAAAACAGAAAGCTGTCACACAGAGTCCCCAGAGAAGCAGTCATGGGAAGATACTTAAACAAATATCAAGTCCATCTAAATCTCCCTGCAGGTTGTTCTCAGGGTCCTTCAGCATTCCCAATCAAACATCAGACATCTCTAGCTGCAAGACGTCCTCAGCTACCAACTATGATCAACAAACTATGACATTAACATCTACAGTACACAAAAGGGTGAGCACATCCACATGTAGCATACCAGTCAAATGCTGCATTCTCAGTCAGCTACCATCACAAACTTCATCTACTTCCAGCAGCAGCCAAGACTCTCAATTCAACAAATGTAAACAACAACTCTCACTTATAGAAGGTGAAACCATTCACCCCTACTTTATAGTCTTGAGGAGATGCAGATACATTGCTCACAACAACATCTCTGAACAAACTAGAGATACTATATTGAAAATACTAACAGTTGGAGAAAACAAAGTGAACAGTGATGCACTGCCTACAATAATCTAATCTGAAAAATACCCTCTAGTCAACACAATCATATTCTATCCCAAATCATTCCTACAAAAGCTCAGTCAAGAATACTACAACAGCACAGTTCACATAACTTTCAACAACAATATCACACTTAAAAACATACTCAAATTACTGAAAAACTGCAACCAATACAAATACCTAGAATGCCTCAACATAGATTGGCAGACACTCAACCTCATCTACATTCTCAAAACAGAAGAAAAGGAAGAACCAAAAATGGCCCAATGTCTAAATCTCATACTGGTAGAAGCTCAAGCCTACTCTAGCACTGTCAATTTAATTTACATAGAAGAAACCTCCCCCATTCTGAAAAATGTCTTAGATTGAGAAACATACCTAGAATCCTTCTATGTTATCAGAAAGACAACACTACCCCAGACAATGGTAGAAAAAAGCATGCCAGTTACCAACCTCATTTTAATAAACATTCTAATGCATTGCTTCATGCCACAATATCATATTATTACAGAACAACAAATAGCAATCAATGCCATGCTTCTAGCACAAGAGCTTGAAATAATTGATCCCACTGCTCTACAGATCAACACAACCAACATTATAACCAGATTTGTGTTTCAACAAAAACCAGAAACCATCAATGCCATCAATGACAGATGGTCACAAATTCAAACCACATATATCAGTAATGATCAGTGGCCAACAATCAACATTGAATTGCCATCACTACACTACACAATGTGAGTTGAAAAGCTATTGTCCAATATTATACAAGCTGCTGAATTCAATGTCAAAAAAGACTTTTGCCATGAACTTTTCTGTGACAAACAAATACTGGAAATACCCACAAAATGAGCCATCTGGATATTATCAATTTTTCTCACAGAAAATCACAGCCTGGAACTATCACTAACAAAAGCAACACAAACTACACTCACAAAGCTACATTGCTACAAAATCTCAATCACACCCATTGCTTGCAGAGTAAAAAATTGGCTACTACAACCTACACGTCTCTCAACATCTCCTCTTAAAAAACATCAACAAATTAGCAATACATACAAAAAACAGCTGATAACAATCATCAACAAAGAAAATGCACTAGGACGCACATTGCCTATCATACTACAAAATGTCCTAAGCATTCACGAAAATTATTTAGATTTCATCCATCCCCACACATGGAAATACATGTTGGGCACCACAGCTGAATCTCACTTCATCAAAATGATGGATACACATGCACCACTAACTACCAAAATGCTACTACAAAGACTACCCCATAGCACCCAGTTGTATCTCCAGCTATGCAGAAACCACAACATTAAAGAGAAAAACCTCTCTCTATTTCAATATGTACAAACCAGCTACTCAAAAATAGCATACAGCATAACCAACATCACTGAAGAGACAACAACCCTACAAGGTCACTTCGAACCCATCAAAGTAATAACTATGCTCCCTAAAACCGTCATTTCACTTGAGGAAGAAGAAAAACTCCTAGCAGAATCTACAATACAACTCTCACCTAGAATTCAACAATTACTGAGATAATGTATGAAAAACTATCACAAACTGAGAAAATCTCTACCACCACATGGATACAAGCTGAAAATCAAAATCTGTTAATGGAAAAAGCCATTCTTAATAACAAAAATTAAATACAGATCACACTGATACAGTATACTGCTGAAAAAGTAACTAATAAAAATGAACATGTTTGCTGAATCCTACACAAAACAGAACTGGAAACACTCATGTTGCATAATCAACAAATTGCTTTCAATGTAGAATGTGCCTCTGCACGATTTCTAATACCCTGAAAAATTAAACAATTGCTAACAAAAACTTCATCAATATCCCTCAATTACCCTGTCACCTTCGGCATTGCACAGATAACCAAAACAACTGGAAATTGGTTACAACTCAAAAGGCAAATTGCTACTACAAACAAATTCTGCATCCCTCCACAGATAGTAGGAATACCCATAATAACGCCCTACTCAAAAGACAAAAAAATCAAACACAATATCTCATCATACAAGTTATATTACAACATAGCTCAGGATATCATAAATTTCAAATGCACAAAAGTCTTCAAAGATGCCGCCAATAAATTATGTGATCACAATCAGGTTCATCAGCTATTAGTTGACACCAAAAATGCAACTGAAGATGTGTACAAGAAAAGAATCCCTGTACAACAGCAAATTCTTAATCTTAAAGACAGATTATCAAAAAAGAAGCTAAAATCACTCACGTTATTTGCAGGAAGTCACCACATCATCTGGGCCAACCTCTTCCAAGAGGACCTTAAATACTACGACGTCTCCAGATGTTACAAAATCGTCATGATGGTATGAGCTGATCCTGACCAAAGGACAGAAGATCTAATCCTGCAAAATATTTACTTCCCCTACAAAAATACTACTTAACACCAATAGTTAACATTGATTTTCCAATTCTTCTTCCTGGATGCTATACTTGATAAAACAGTGGCACACACATCAGACATAGATGCAAATATGACACTAATAATCACACTGAAAGGACAAAAAGTGTACAGCAATTTCTATGAAATCTTCCAATCCTGCATTAACAATCTCCAACAATCTATTAGAATTCCAGCTCCAATGAAGAACCTAAAATACATATGATATCACAAAATAAAGACAACCAAACTCAAAACAACTGCTTACCTGAGCAGACAAGAGGACATCTCCAAAACTACTTGGGAAGACACTTGAATACTCCCACTTCTGGACAACACCAAAAACTTACTTCTAAAACCATCACATTATACTCCTAGCTCAGGGTAGCTTAGGGTGGGCGTGTGGCATTGGGACCTACGTCGCATTCTTCCCTACGTCGCCACTAGAGGTTCCTGTCACAATGTAATTCCGCTTCCTCTCCAGTTACCGCTTTCAAACAGCTACTCTTGCTGACGCATTGCGCAATATTTTGTTTAGTTCTGCCTATTGGCAGGTTTTGTTGTAGTTTATTATTCTCTATATATAAATAGTTCTCTATTGTGCACAAGCATTAGTAAAAGATTTAGTCCATGCAAGTTGTGTTTCTCTTTGCCATTACTTGTCCTATTCCGATGAGCAGCTAGACTTTCAATGGAGCTGAGGGGGTGTGCGGCTTGTAATTCAGGTGCAGGTCATTCTCAGCTGTCTTATGACCGCCGCGTAAACCCGTTCAGTTCTGGGGTCTAGTTGAGCCAGATATTTCGTTTACTATTGATGGCAGCTTTGTTGTCTTGCTTTGGCACTAATTGCTACGTATTCCTAGATGCTATCAATGCTGAACATATCCACAGTAGTTCTAATTGCATTATACTTGTATTAGTCCAGATGCATGTACTCTATTACATACTTAAGCTGGCCTCATTAATGTACATGAATACTACTTTAAAATGCTTACGTCTTACTGGTACTCTTGGATGTCTTACCTCAGCGAGATTAGATACTACGCTATCACTATGTTTATGCTTTTCTATATTGCTAACTATGATGATGCTAGAATATATATATATATATATAATGTCCTAATCTGTTGTTTTTCTGCAGATAGACTGTCAGTATTCATTAAGAGGAGCTAACGACAATGTCAAAGGTGACTTCATGCAAAGGAGGGCTTCTATGGGGCACAACTTGGCACGGTTTTATAGCAGCAATGAAACAATGAGAATCTTCTATTTTTGCTGTTTTTAAATTTTACCTAATTTTCATTATATTTGTGAATTATAAAGTTTATAAAAATTACAGAATGTAATAAATGCCTGGTTAAACTTGGGTGATTATTTTTTAAACTATGGAACCCATTGCTGCTGCAACTCCTTTGACGTTGCCAGCCATAGTCAGAGCCATGGCCAGGCCACAGCCAAAGAGCCACAGCCAATTGCCAGATGTTGGTAAATGTTTTGCTTTACGGCCAAAATGCCGCCTAAATCTCATTTCTGAAAGTATGAATTCGGAAATCGAATTTGTAATATTTCACTTTTAAAGTTTAATCAAGAGTGCTGACTGATGATGTCTCGCTGATAATTTATTAATACATGCAATTGGGTTCAGTCAAAAGCAAGTAAGCAAATCTTTAGGTATAGGTTTGCCTACACAATTTAGGTATTGATTTTCTATAGCCTCTCATTGTAACAAATTGTCCGTTATGATCAATGATTTTTGCATGAATATATTTATGGCTATGTACATGTGTACAGCCAGCATAAGGGATCATATGAATGGTATCCTTGTTTCCTACTAAGTGTACGCTTTATGTTTTTCTTGTTATATCTAGAAAATAAATTCATTTTTCGCCAAAATAAAATACACGAAATATATATGCTATGTATACACAATACATATAGCTACAGTTTTTATTGATTATAGCAAATGTTTTTAAAATCTTTCATATAAATTTTGTCTGGACCCATAACATAATTCCAGTGGACAAATATGTCTCCTACCTAACTACCATTTTGCTGCAACATTAATTTATTATATATTAGTCCGTACTATCCTCTTTAGTATATGCAAAATTACATTATAAATATGTAATTGGGTGTGTAGAAAATTTTAATATCCATATTTATGGAAACTCTGAGTGCCTGCATTCAAGATTATAATGAAACCATCCTAAATCAGACGGCATAGTGATAAAACAGTTAAATTATTACATTTACTTCATAATCAAAAATGGACACGGGTGCTGGTTGCGGTTTTACTAAAATTCAAATGCCACGGGAGTTGCGGTGTGGTTGGATATTTTTATTTTCTTGACAATGTACTAATACAATATAAATTATACTATGAAATCAATATAATATAATACATTTGACATCTTAAGGGAAGTTATCCAAATTCAATACATAAATATGTGAAAATTGTAAACAAAACCGTCAACATTTGGCCTTTTACGTTAACCTGACTGTAAACCAATTGCCTAACTTATACTCGGAATAAATTCGCGAATAAATGTTAATTATGAAGTTCACTTTAAACGCTTGTTTTTTATGGAATGTTTTACTGTATATTTAACTGTAATTTGACATCACGTTGTAGTTGATTATATATATATATATATATATATATATATATTCATATATATGTTGTAGTGGCAGTCGATTTCTTCATTGTAATTATCAACATGGCTATTGGGTGAAAACTCCTGCTAAATCTTAGTGCCACCATTTTTGTAAATTTTATTACCTGTCACATGTTATTAAGTATTTGCAAATTGTTAATTTAGAAATTCCTAACTGTACGCATTTGCAATAAAACTTTTGGTTTTGTTTAAAACAGTTGCTCATTTGCTTTCTCTCATAATTACCAAAGACAATGATGTCTAGCTAAGTTTGTTTTGTTAAGAGGAAGAGCCGGGGTAGGTCTGCGGGCATACAAGTACGTCGGCCATGCGACATTATGTCCGGTTCTTCCCAGAGATGACAACTATGCCATTGCTTATTGTTTACTAAATTTCAATGGCTGTGATGCTTTGCTTCGGCTTTGGCCAACAATTTCTATTGATAAACTCTAATGGAATTTCAATGATTAATTTCTGTCTCACGTGCTCAATGCTTAGTTTAATTATCCTCTTGCCGATTGATATACTATATTACTCTATATCTATATGAAGAAATGTGCAAAATGCAAATGCGTCGCAAAGCTTTTTACAATAATCAACTACAACGTGACGTCTAATTGCGGATAAATATACTGTAAACCTTAGTGTAAAAAATACGCGTTTAACATAGACTTCACGGTTAACATTTATTCGTGAATTTATTCTGAAGGCAATTGGTTTATGATCACGTAAAAGTAAAAGGCAATTTGTTGACGGTGTTGTTTACATATTGAGTTTGGATCACTTCTCTAAACAACATTAATCGAAAGTCAATTTGGTGATTGACATTTTTTTGAATATATTTATTTGTTATTGGCGACATTTCAAAATAGCAGGTGTGTGTGAATATTTCTAACAGACATGTGGGTGTTGTTTGGTTGTCTGCCCACTCACTGCGGGTTGCGGTGCAATGCGGTGATAAAAAATTTGTCCATTTATGTTCATAATTATAATATTACTTTAATGTAGAACAAATAGGTATAAAAATGTTTACAAATCGAATTTTTTACTATTGTCAATTATCCAAAAATGAGCTTAATATCTTTAAAAACGCTGCTAAGTGTAAATGTAGTAACATTTCAGCATTGTATATACTAGCATTGTGCAAATTTTTGAATTTCACAATTCGTTCAATGAAAAAATCTTTTAATATATCTCACTCACACAAAAGTTGCTTTAACATTTACAAGCAATATATCTAATTCGAATTCGGACTTAAGAGATATGTTTTCTAGTAGCAAAGTAATCACAAATATAAATTCTAGTTGTGTTCAAAATTTCTTCTGCTAGTGAAAATTTGTAAACTGCCGTTTCTATATGCATAAAATGGTTGATTTAAATAAGTTGCTAGATAAAATTTTCGTTTTCATGAATAGCCTCATGTTTAAAGTAATTTTCACCAAAATCAAGTCAAGCAAGATAGCTCAATGTTTAATGATTTACATCAATATAGGTTTACAGCATAAAAATTGTCTGTGTATTCAACAAGCTCATCTACATGTAGTACTTTACATGTATTAAATAGGATTAACGGTTTGGTCAGTGAAGAATCTACGGATGTATTTTGGGGGATGATTACCTCCCGGGGAAAAATAATTATGCCCCGGATCATTAACATGGCCTAAAATACAGTGAAGCAGAGACTAGATTATATCTCGTAATACACATAGAAGTAGTCCTGATCCCATCTTTTTGTATTGTTCTGACAGATTTGGCCAATTTTCTACTTTGGACACTTATGACTTCGTTTTTCTCGAGAAAGTTGCCAAGTTCAGCATTTTTTGGCTTCAAATAAACTGGGTGCAAAAGAAATAGCTCTAAATGCTTCTTTAGGTGAAACAAACCGTTGTTGGAAATCTCTTAGAAAAGCAAAACCATTCCATAGCAAGAAAAAATGCACGTAATTTTGAGTTTTTTTGCAGGATTCCTAAAAAAAGTCGTATTGCAGGGTGCATTCATTCATTAGTTTCAATGGCTTTCAAAAGTAGGAATGACCTGTCCGATTATTAAACTCTCTACTGAGGTAAACAAATGTCTTGCAACCAAGTGCAAATCTGGAAAACGCAAGTTTTTGCGTACAAAAGCGAATTTATCTAGAAGGGATTTTAGTGCCAGAACTAATGGATTAACACTAGTTTCCTCATATATCCCACTTTGGTATAGTAAAACAAAAAATTGGAGAATTGTTTTGATAAGAATCCTAAGAAAGAGAATACAATGGCTTGACTTAAAAATGATTTAAATGCGTTGTGTAGGATTCGGGCTTTTCTGGGACGAAAAAAAGTTCTGCCTATGTCTATCTTGGGTTTCCTCTGCGGAAATCATCATAGCAATGAAAAAGATCCATGATTAATTCATCTCATTTGAATAGAATGGAAATTGTTTGATCTGTAATGCTGTGGTCCATAGTTTTTATATTTCACTGCTTTGAACATTCATTTGATAGAGAAAAAATTAAAAATGCGCTATATTAAAAGGTTACATATTGAAGCGAACTGTACTTGTGCGCACATATGAAAACATACCGTGTCAAAGCGATATTTTAGAACATCTGTGCTATCCCCTGCTCAAAACGTTTTATACCATGCAATCAAAAAATGAGACCTACTACTTGAACTGCACCCTTTAGGTGGAACCGGTATCCCTGGAATTTTAATCCTAGATACCTATTGGGTTTTGTTTGCTTAGAAGTAGATGTTGAAATAACTATATCCACTGTTACTGTTTAGAAAATGCTCATAAAAGCTTTGCTAGCATCTGATAAGATAATGCTATAATTAGTTCCTACAAAAAATTTTCTGTTAGAATAAATTGTAAATTTTCAAATTTGAGATAAATAGGCTACAATATTTACAAAAAAGATTCTGAATTTCTCCATATGCCTTAAAAATTTATGTTTAGGCATGCATATTCTTAGAAACAAAAAATTGTCGCTATATATTTGCCCCTTCCGTTTTCACCTTAATCTGCCGTTTTTCGACATTTACAAAGAATTTTCTGCAAGCCTATTAACAAATTTGAAAATCGTAAGGTATTGAAGATTGTTAACAATGTCAAATTGCACAAAATATTGTTGGACTTTATTTCTCAAAATTCTTTTTGTTGCAATAGAAAAGTGTTTTCAGTAGTTCTAAGTTATTAGAAGTGTTAGAACCTTGTCCTCAAAATAAATTCGAGTTTTTATCATCAGACGAAGCATTCGATCGTCAGTGCAAATCGTGGTGATGTGTTGCTTAATTTATATATCCATGTAAATATACTGATATACAAGTGCTCTATGTATCATTTTAAAAGGCGGATCAAATCGGTTCACCGGTAATAATTTTTTCGAATTTACTCATTCTCGTGGGATTTAAGTTGCATCACAGTTGGAGGTGGTTCGGGTTGAATTGCATCTGTACGGGTTGCGGATCAGCTCGAAAATTTCACCGTTTTGAAAAGTCTTCATTTTTTTAAGTAAAACTTTGTTTTTAGTTTAGCTTAGTTTTTTTCTGTTGATTGATTTTATGCGTTGCTTTATGCTTTTGGACGAAAAGTGCTGCTTGTTGACCACCTCTTTGCGGGTTGTGGATCGGGTTATGCTGTGGAATGCGGGTTGCAGGTCGAATCAGGTTACAAAATCCTGACCCGCTTCTAACCTTGGGTTGCATTGGACAGCGGGTCCAAAATGTAACAGTTTGTTACTATGCTTAGAATGCAAGAAAGCAAAGCTTTGCAAGTACATATTTGAATTAATTTAGCTTTAAATTTAATGATATAAAATAGCAAAAAGTTCTTCCAATTTGTGAATATCAGAAGAACTTTATTGAGTATGTAAAATATTTCAATAGTGTTCTTGATTACATCTTAAGTCTGTGACATTTGAAATGCAAGTAGTGTGTGATCTTTGTAAAGCATCATCATAGAAAAACTCTAGACAAATCGGAAAAATGTCGCTTAAAGTATTTCTTAAGTGCTTAATGGAATTACTCAGCAACAATTCTGAAGCTTAGGAAGTCTGCAAAATCTGAGCGAGATGTCAATCCAATCAGAACTAAGCAACAGATATAAATTAAGCAGCAACAACATTTTTGAGGCTTTCATTGGAAGAGTTTGATTTTTTGTGACTTTGTTATTACCCGCAAGAATTTTTCTGTGAAAGTTAGAGAAACATATTCTACAAATGTAAGTCTTTATAAACTACTATGCATGTATTTTCGAGAATCGCTGCAAAACGTTTGGTATTTATTTGAAGCCAATGACAATTAAGCACGATAGAAGATGAGCATCTGACATTCACTTGATCAAACTTGACTCCTTTCAATGATTTCGTTTTTAATCATCCCATAGTCTGCTGTAATAGTTTTTTGTTTTACAATTACTGAGGGGGTCTGCAATTGGAGTGAGTGGGAATGACGCCATAAGTCAGGGTTTTCCAGTCCAAGTTTTTTTGAAGAAAATTCGGAGTTTTATGAGTGTTTTCTAATTCCGTGTTTTTTAGGTTGAAGCAATGCTTATTTTAGAATAATCCAGGGTTTCATAAGCTAAAAAAATCATTATTTGTGCTTGAAAAAAATTAAAATAATGTAATTCTAAGGTATCTTCTAATGGATTTTCGTTCGAGTTCGAGTTTTAACATACCAAGCACTCGAAAATCTTGCCATAACTTAGTCTTATTTTAATGAATATATTTAGTTCTATAAATGTCTATAATACAATATCTTTGTTCATTTCCATATATTCAAAATAGAAAAAATTGTATTTGATTGTTGTTTTTGTTATTTTAAGATATTATACGACATTCCTATAAATGGCAAATTTTGTTTTTCAAGCTCTTTCGGTGGTGTGCATCCAGCACAAAATAAAGAGCTTAAAATGCTTCCCGACAGTAGCGCGTTTAGAGGGGTGACCGGCCCCTCTTTTGGGGCGACCTGCGGAAATTTCATTGAAATGCTACCGTTTCTTTAAAATTCAATCCATTTGCTGCTGAAAACCAGACAATTGCATTTTCTCTAAATTTACTTTTGTTCAAATTCGTTTATAATTTTTTTCTGTAAAAGTGGGTGTCAGTCTTCTCGCACACAACAAAAATGAGCCAGGGTAATCTATCATCTCCTATTGTTGTTCCCATGTATGATTTGATTATTCTGAAAAAGCTGTGTGATCAGGAAATTTCTCACTGGAGAGGAAAATGTTAGCAGCATTTTAGTTTTAGGTGCCATATGGGAAATTTATTTAAAAAATTCAAAATTGCTTGCATAACAAAGCTTAGTCCAATTATTGGTTACCCTATAGAAAAGATCCTAGGATATACTCTTCTGACTTTTGTGCTGGATTCAATTTAAATTTTTTATAAGAAAATTGTGAAAGTTTTGTCATTTTTTTTTATTTTACAGTCGATAAAGTAAGAAAAAAGTCGTAATTCTAACAAATATGAAATTTTTAAAACATGGCTAATTTGAGCCTCAGTAAATGTTTGGCCATGAATTTCATCCGCTGTGATAGTAGATCAAATATTAATAGCAGGAAACGTAAATGCAGTACACGAATATTTTCTAAAAATCAGACAACTTTTCTGTGCCACCCTGTATAGATGAATACATTTTAATACTGAATTTCTGTTTAGAAAATGGAGAATTCCACAAATTTATCACCAAACTTTATCGAATATCGGTTAATGGACTATGTTTCTGTGGCAGGCCTTATAATCTGCTCAATGGGCATAATATTGAATATTTGTTGTATTTTCACTGCGAGAAACACCAACATTCACAACTCATCTATGACTCTCATCGCGTGCCAAGCGGTATGGGACATAATAGCTAATCTTCATGACGGTTATTTTGAACTAGGTTCTGCATATTTTAATATCGATCTCATTACGATCAATGCCTTTGTTTGTAAGGTAAGAATAGAAAAATTTATATCCTATTTGAAACCCTGCATAACACCGAAAATTTGTTTTTATTTAAACTTAAAATCCCAGAAACTTTCGGTACTGCTCTAAGCTTACCTCAAGGAAATCTGAATTTTTTTGTGATGATCAGCCAAGCTTAAAATAAATTTATCATTATGTCATTGTCTTAGGACAAAGTTTTTTATCAATATTTTTATTTTATAGAAACAGGCTGAGAGCTATGGCGCCATATGTTTTGGAATCAATTTAAACTGAACGCTGGTAGCGGTATGCAGCAGCATTGGGAGTAAGCAAGCATTTCATTAAAAAACAATGTCTTTACAACCGCTGCGACAAATCTGACTTTGGTAAGGAAGACCAACATAAAAATTTTAGAAATGACTTGCAGCGGTTTGTAAATTTACGATATGGACAAAATACATTTGCTAAAAAAATTATTTGCACTGGTTCCTAAATAATATAATATTGGAATACATTCCCATTTATTTTCATTGCTTAAGGTATTATAATTTTTTCAATATCGATATAGACACAACTTATCGTTTCATGAGCAATGCAAAATCCGGAAAATATGTATTCAGTGGCAAAATGATAAGTAAGGCGATAGGCAGAATTCTGCCGCTTTTTTGACATATTTACGAAATTTTGCCTATTTCTTAACATCGCGCGATGTTAAAAATTAGGCAGAATTTTGCCGCACTATTAACTTTAATTCCTCTGCGATGTCAAAAACTCGGCAGTAGTACAAAATTATAATCTAAATAATCGGCAAATTTCTTAGTGGGAGGAATTACTGTTTAGTTTCAGAAATTACGTTTCATTGATAAATGTTATTATTACACTGTTTGAAGACGTACAATAAGACACTATTCTAGCAAATGTATGTTATTAATATCATTGGCAGTATTGT
>CABFPE010000294.1:11427-22318 GCA_900660155.1 Hofstenia miamia
TAAATAATACAAAAACTAGTAAAAGTACATCCATGATGTCAGTAAAACACCCCCCGCCAATATCCACGACGCTCAGGTCAAAGGCCACCCCTCTTGACCAATCACAAAAAAGTGAGATCTCCTGGACTCCACCTCTCAACCAATCAGAAAAAAGTGGGATGAAATTGCCGTGGCTTCTACTACTCATGTGGACGTTTACACTCCACATCGATTTTGACAACGCCATATTAAAGCAGAAATGTCTGCAAGTTGGCAACTAAAACGGTGACAGGTACTTGTTTAGCAGTAAATATGTTTATAAAAATTTCTATAAATATGTAGAACCAGGAGAGAATCGTTGATGGAGAATAAACTCCTTATTATCTACTTATTTTTCTTGGTTTGATTAATAATTAAAATGCGCAGCTAGGCAATTCATGCTTGTGCCGATCACTAGGCTGTTGTGAGGTATGAAATGGTTTATTGCCTAGATTGAAACAACGCATATAGGTTAGGAATAGGTATAGGGGCTTTTAACCACTGCCTAGCTGGCTATCGATACATTTCACTTGTTGCATATAGTAACAAATATGAAATAAGGCAAAATCGCCACCCTAGGTATTATCTATCTTTACTTATCTTATTTTAGATCCAAATTGTTGTTTACCTTGGACTCATAATGACCGAAAATGGCCTTTTATATGTGAATGTTGTTATACATATTGATTTCGTCATAAGTTTAGGAAGCTGCTATTTGTTATACATTTTAATAGTTTTTAACTCCTTTTTAATCTTTCGCAACTAGTGTTGATAGTCAGATTTACTCTTATTACATGTAGGGTAGGAAACTGCAACGTTATTTATTTACTAGATTTTTATATCAGCAGTTAGTGTCAATGAACGGTTGCATTAATACACTACTAAGAATTACACTGTATCTGAGAATGAGTCATTAGGTCGAATAGTGTCTGCACTACTTTTTATTATCACATAGTTAGGGTACACATAATAAGATTAGATCAAGTGAGAATGACCTGAGTCTGTTGGTGGATGGAACACTACTCTGTTGCGGAATGGCAGATGGCTTCTTGGTGATCAGATACCGCTTTGGGCAGCGAGCCCATTGTTAACTGGAGTCTCTCTATTATGGTTACCTAAATAGTGGCTGTTACATGTTAATCTAATATCGCATGGATTCTAAATATAGTTTAGTATGTATAAAACTAAAAGTGTACATGAGACAACAGAAGTTAATCTAGATAGACATTACCCCGCTTGTAAGAAACTGTAGTTCAGTATCCCTAAATAGTTCTGAGTTAATACACATCTAAAGCCTGGGTGATGATTCTACACACGCTTAAATGCAATAGTAGGCAGCTCATGAATATATCTTATTGTCCAAACAAAGCTCATTTGAACAATTTCTTTGCACAAATGGAAAAAGAAATAATTACAGCATTAAGTCAGAACATAAACATTATGCTAATGGGTAACTGGAATTTGAATTTTTTGAATAATAATGAAAAAACTAAGCTACAAAGTTTTCTTTCAACATTCAACCTTTCATTAATAAATCAATGTAATCCATCCAGAATTTCTGCAAATAGTTAAATTTTGATTGTTTTATGGTTTCAGAGAACGACTCTTTTTAAAAATATATTTGCTCTGAAATCCCTTATTCTTACCATTGTCTCATAATAACTTATTCTAATAAGCAAAAGGTTAACTATCCATCTAGAAACTGGATCAAAATAAGAGAAAAGTCAGAAAAAATATCATAAAACTTGTAACCTATTTGAAATACGAAAATTGGATTAAAACTTATTCTCCACAAACAATGAATGAAATGTTCAATAACTTTAAGAAAACTTTATTATTCTATTTAGACATTTGTTGCCCTGAAAAATTGATAATGTTGCTAAAAAAAGTCTCAAAGCCATGGATAGATGCAAAATGCATAGATTTAATCAAACAAAATAAATCTAAATGGAAGGAATTCAAAAATTGCCAAACACCAACCAATTATAATGCTTACAAAATGCACGTAATATGTGTAATATTTACACAAGAAAAGCATATAACAAATATTCCAATCTTGAATTTCAAAATATCTCTTCTCAAAAAGGTAAATGGGACTTTATAAATAATTCACTAAATAAGGAACAAGGAAAAAATGAAAAAATTCAAACAATTAAGTATAAAGGACATGAGTAACATATTTAATGAAGTATTTGGCAACTTAGGCAATTATAATTGCATAAATACTTTTGATAGCAATGAAATGCAACCCATAGCTCGGTCTTTTGCTTTTAGATATGATACTAAGCTAGAAATTATCAAATCTATCCATTCTTTAAAGAATAAATCTAATGGACCCTCTATGATTCCATCTTGGTATCTATCAATTGCTCCAGATATAATAGCAGAACCACTTTGTTACATTATAAATGCATCCTTTAAACATTCGATTTTTCCTGACCAATTAAAATTGGCAAATATTACTCCATTATTTAAAAAAGATTGTTTGAACAATAGACCTATTTCTGTTACATCACCAATTAGTAAGATTTTTGAACTACTTCATTTTAATCAAATAAACAAACATTTATGTAAACATAATCTGTATTCCCAAAATCAATATGGTTTTTGCAAGTATATACTCCTAATGAGGCTTTGTTAACAGCTACAGAAAATTTGAGAAATATTATCAATTTAGATTAGTTTTCATCAGTTGCATGCTTAGATTTATCAAAGGCATTTGATTCTATAAACCATTAAATTTTAATTAAAAAAAATTTGGTCTTCAAAAACAAAACTGCAGACTTCATAGATAGTTACTTTCATAATCATAGACAAATAGATAAGCTAAATGGAATTTTATCTGACTGAATTTTTAATAAAATGGGGTTCCACAAGGACCAATTTTATGACCATTACTATTCAACATGTATGTAAACGATTTGAGCAATCAGACTACATGTAATGTCATACAATATGCTGACAATACTATGCTATTTAGTTCACATAAATATCCTAAAATCGCCCTAAAAGTTCTTGAAGAGAATTGCATTTATCTTCCACAATATTTTGCGTTATTAAGGCTGAGAATAAACCAATTTAAAACACAATTTTATATAATTAGTCCTAAATCTAATGATAACAACACAAGTGCTTCTCAATATAAATTAAAATTTAATGATACATACATAGAACAATTTAATTCTTTCAAATATCTAGGTATAATTTTTGATTCTCAACTTCATTTTACAAAGCAAATAATGTTATAAAGAAAATGGCTATTTCAATTAAAGCTCTCAGCAATGTATCATAACAACTTCCAACCAAAGCAAAGATTCAATTAATTCACATTAATACTAAGTCACTTTAATTATAGAAACATACTATATACTGACATAAATCAATAACTTTCAAATAAAATCAATGTACAAATAAATTGGGCTATAAAAATTTTTTATCCTCCAAAATATCGTTTAGACATAATTATAGAACACTAAAAATTAAACCTCTTAAATATAACAAGAAAATAATGAAAAATTCATTTCTCATTGCATCAATAAATATATTGAATAATATACCCAAATCTATAAAACAAATCAATAAAATAAGAGTATTCAAAGACAAAATAAATAAACACTTCCATAGTTATACAAAGGAAAGCCTGGAATACAAATGGCGAGTTTTAAAATTTTATAATACTGACTATTCAATTGAGTGCAAATAAATTCACCATAGTCCAGGCCATTAGTTATAATTGCGTTTGTAGATATTCATTTGTGTGTGTGTACGTTTGATTTTGTACTTGTGTAGTTATTTTTTGATGCTATTTAGAGTTGCAAACAGTATTCAATATTGTACAAATCAACTCTAAATAAAGACATTTCTTCTTCTTCTTCACATCTGATTTCCCATCTATAGATATAATTCTAAATCACCAAATTAGTCACAATTCTATGCTATGCTCTGCTTTTCTAAATGTATACAATTGTAAACACATAGACCTATATAATAAATATTTTGTATTAATCAATAGCAGAGTATTTATAAAGAATTCGAGATCTAGAAAAGCTAATAATTCAATATGTAAAATTTAGTTGTTAGTTAAAAATGAGAAATTAAACAAAATTATTACATATAAATAATTCCTTTCAGTCAATTGCTAGTTAAGGAAAAATAGAAATTAAACACAGATGATTAAGAACAACATACTTGAAAACCAATAACACATATAAATTTGTTTAGAGCAAAAATGTGTATGATGGAAAGATAAATATTACAACAATGTATACAGACAGTGAAAATAAAATCACCAATGTTTAGCTCATAAAGAGATATGTATTGTAGCTGAGGTTCTTCAGAGACCATGTTAAGTTCACTGACTAGTTGTGGCAATGATGATTTCTCCTTGCTCTTTAACATATTTTCCTCTCAGATGCAGGTCCTTTGCTGTTTTTTCCTCTCAACTTTGGTAAATGTCCAAGTGCTCTTGCTTTAAATAACCTTGTAATTTTTTGAAGTTGTTTGACATCACCAGATTTTCTCACCATTGTGGACAGACATAAAGTGAAAAGAGTTAAAGTTAACACACATTTATTGGAGTTCTTCAACACCTAAGCCAATCAAAATAATATACAGTGAGTGATATATTAATGCATAAAACAATGAAAGATTGAACGTGTAACCCCTTCTAAAGTCATTTTGAAATTGTAAATTGTGTTTTATTTCCTAATACACTGTTCACACCTATTTTTTGTCAGTTTTAAAAGCAAATAATTATAAAATTATATATTTTAATGATACACATATTTTTTCATGATGCAAATATGCCCCCATGTTTTAAAAATTTGATTAATTTTCTTGCAAACCAACAAATTTCTCAAAACTACATAGAAAATTTTTTGCAGTATGCTAATTGTTAAGACCTTTACTATAAGCCTATATAAACTATGTCTATACATAACTAAAATATTTTTTATTAAGGTTGCTACTTTATATAACAAATTTTCTAACATGTAAAGATGTACACTCTAAAATTATTCATAGGATGAGTATGTAACATGGGAATATTCTCATCTTTTTTGCCAAGCCAATTGACTCATCAATTAGCACCTGTCAATCAATTGTTAACAAATATGGAATATTTTTTGTGACAGATTTTCTTTGGAAAATTAATTATGTCAGTGCTAGATGACATTGCAAACCCATTGTCTTAATCATGTAAGTCTATATATCAAATGCTTGTAATGTTTAAGTATGGTAAATATTATTTCTATTTTGTATTTGTGAAAAACAAATTAAGTGTAGGGAATTTTTACAATGAAATAGCAGCATATTTTGAAAAACAAGAAGTGTAAGCCTTTCATGTAATGCTTAGATTTCCAAAAAAATGAATTAAAATGAAGATGATTTTTTATGGAAAAGAAAATTATTATTCAGCAATGTATCTTCAAAAACTTGATGTAAACCCTAATTGGTCAGCTAATGTATATTAACAATTGTGTATGCAAACAATGCTTGTAATTGTTAAGTATGGCAAATATTTTCTATATTGTTTTAAAAAATGTAAGTCTATATTTCATGCATTTATAGTGTTTATTTTAAACAAAATATTTTTCTGCTTTGTATTTGGATATTAGTAGAAAATGAAATAGGGTTTTGTGTCTATCAATTGTTTTCCTTAAAACATGGTGTTACATGTTTAAAACATTGCTGCAATAAAGAGATTGCACTTTTAATGAAAATTATATTAATAGTTTAATGCTAATCACTAGAAACTAGGAAATAATGTTGCTTTCGCTAGTTTATGAAGTACATATAATCATGTATAAAAGATAAATAGATTTTTGAATTTATACGTATATTTTATATTTCATTAACAAGTAGACGTATCGCTATTTTGAAAATAAATATGTAATGTTTTGAAAATTTTATATATCTGTTAAATATATTTAAAAAATAATTATTAGAAATAATTAATGTTTGAAAAAAATCCACCGTGACAGGACTCGAACCTGCAACCTTCCGATCCGAAGTCGGATGCTCTATCCATTGATCCACACGGCCTTACAAGTTTGATGTTAAGTTTAATATATAACAAATATACAAAAGAAAGGAATTGGACTTTTAATGAAAATTTTTTTAAACATCTAATTCTAATCACTACAAACTAGGAAATATTGTTGCTTTCATTAGCTTTTGACTTACATATAATCATGTATAAAATATAAATAGAAATTTGGAATTTATGTTTCTTTCATTAGCTTATGAAGTACATATAATCATGTATAAAAGATAAATAGAATTTTGAATTTATACGTATATTTTATATTTCATTAACAAGTAGACGTATCGCTATTTTGAAAATAAATATGTAATGTTTTGAAAATTTTATATATCTGTTAAATATATTTAAAAAATAATTATTTAGAAATAATTAATGTTTGAAAAAAATCCACCGTGACAGGACTCGAACCTGCAACCTTCCGATCCGAAGTCGGATGCTCTATCCATTGAGCCACACGGCCTTACAAGTTTGATGTTAAGTTTAATATATAACAAATATACAAAAGAAAGTGATTGAACTTTTAATGAAAATTGTTTTAATAATCTAATTCTAATCACTACAAACTAGGAAATATTGTTGCTTTCGCTAGTTTATGAAGTACATATAATCATGTAATTCCATGGCTAAAATTTACCATGAACTTTCCTTTTCGCAATGAATGGTTGGCATTCTAATAGGTTTTTGTTGTTTTAGCAAATTATTGACATGTTACTAGGTAGAATGATCAAATGCACACCCACATTCAAACACATAAAAACAACTTACCACAGTAAACAAGAAACCAACTTGCACAATTAAACTCTCTGCAAAGACTGACTAATGCATTAAAAACACATTGCTCTAGGTTAAAGGATGGAATTTTCAATATTTCTGTGCACTAATGAGATTTATTGAATTTTTTCATGTATTTCTAAGACACAAAATGTTCACCTAACATATCAATGCATAAATTTGAAGTAAATTAAATTGATGGATAGTTGTAATTGACATTACACCAGTCAATTTCTGACATGGTGTTGCTGGTTCAAATCCAGCCTATCCAAAGTATTTCTCAGTTTTCATGGTTTTACCTAAAAAAATTGATAATTTATGCAAAATATATGCAGGGAGGAAAATAAATCCAACAAAAAAAATATATGTACACCTTCTAAAATAAAATTAAACACTGAATTTCAACACAGTACTTGGCTTACGACCAAAATATTTCATGGGTTTATTCTGGCATCAAAGAACTTTAAGTCCAACATTTTGAATTTTGCCCCAGTTCTTTGTGCATAGTGTTTGGGAAGGAAAAAACAATTTCCACTTTAAAAAATTGTTTTTACTGCAGGGCTGTACTTTGTCTGACTTTGGTACACATCATGAATTGTAAACCACTCACCAATGTTTAGCTCATAAAGAGATATGTATTGTAGCTGAGGTTCTTCAGAGACCATGTTAAGTTCACTGACTAGTTGTGGCAATGATGATTTCTCCTTGCTCTTTAACATATTTTCCTCTCAGATGCAGGTCCTTTGCTGTTTTTTCCTCTCAACTTTGGTAAATGTCCAAGTGCTCTTGCTTTAAATAACCTTGTAATTTTTTGAAGTTGTTTGACATCACCAGATTTTCTCACCATTGTGGACAGACATAAAGTGAAAAGAGTTAAAGTTAACACACATTTATTGGAGTTCTTCAACACCTAAGCCAATCAAAATNATTAATGTTTGAAAAAATCGACCGTGACAGGACTCGAACCTGCAACCTTCCGATCCGAAGTCGGAAGTTCTATCCATTGAGCCACACGGCCTTACAAATTCGATGTTAATTTTAATATATAACACATATACAAAAGAAAGAGATTGCACTTTTAATGAAAATTGTTTTAATAATCTAATTCTAATCACTGCAAACTAGGAAATATTGTTGCTTTCATTAGCTTTTGACATACACATAATCATGTATAAAAGATAAATAGAAATTTGAATTTATAATACGTATATTTTATATTTCATTAACTAGTAGAAGTATCGCTATTTTTAAAATAAATATGTAATATTATGAAAATTTTATATGTCTCTTAAATATATTGAAAAAATATTTATTTAGAAATGATTAATGTTTGAAAAAATCGACCGTGACAGGACTCGAACCTGCAACCTTCCGATCCGAAGTCGGATGCTCTATCCATTGAGCCACACGGCCTTACAAATTTGATGTTAAGTTTAATATATAACAAATATACAAAAGAATGTGATTGCACTTTTAATGAAAATTGTTTTAATAATTTAATTCTAATCACTACAAACTAGGAAATATTGTTGCTTTCATTAGCTTATGAAGCACATATAATCATGTATAAAAGATAAATAGAATTNTATATTTCATTAACTAGTAGAAGTATCGCCTTTTTTAAAATAAATAGGTAATATTATGAAAAATATAATATATCTGTTAAATATATTTAAAAAATAATTATTTAGAAATAATTAATGTTTGAAAAAATCGACCGTGACAGGACTCGAACCTGCAACCTTCCGATCCGAAGTCGGATGCTCTATCCATTGAGCCACACGGCCTTACAAATTTGATGTTAAGTTTAATATATAACACATATACAAAAGAAAGAGATTGCACTTTTAATGAAAATTATATTAATAGTTTAATTCTAATCACTAGAAACTAGGAAATATTGTTGATTTCATTAGCTTATGAAGTACATATAATCATGTATAAAATATAAATAGAATTTTGTATTTATATGTATATTTTATATTTCATTAACAAGTAGAAGTATCGCTTTTTTTAAAATAAATATGTAATATTATGAAAATTTTATATATCTGTTAAATATATTTAAAAAAAATTATTTAGTAAAAATTAATGGGACAGGACTCAAACCTGCAAAATTCCGATCCGACGTCGGATGCTCTTTACATTGAGCCACACGGCCTTACAAATTTGATGTTAAGTTTAATATATAACACATATACAAAAGAAAGACATTGCACTTTTAATAAAAATTATATTAATAGTTCAATTCTAATCACTAGAAACTAGTAATATTATGAAAATTTTATATATCTGTTAAATATATTTAAAAAATAATTATTTAGTAATAATTAATGTTTGAAAAAAATCGACCGTGACAGGACTCGAACNACCTTCCGATCCGAAGTCGGATGCTCTATCCATTGAGCCACACGGCCTTACAAATTTGATGTTTAGTTTAATATATAACACATATACAAAAGAAAGAGATTGCACTTTTAATTAAAATTATATTAATAGTTTAATTCTAATCACTAGAAACTAGGAAATATTGTTGTTTTCATTAGCTTTTGAAGTACATATAATCATGTTTCCAATATAAAAAGAATGTTGAATTTATATGTATATTTTATCTATCATTAACAAGTAGAAGTATCGCTATTTTTAAAATAAATATGTAATATTATGAAAATTTTATATATCTGTTAAATATATTTAAAAAATAATTATTTAAAAATGATTAATGTTTGAAAAAAATCGACCGTGACAAGACTCTAACCTGCAACCTTCCGATCCGAAGTCGGATGCTCTATCCATTGAGCCACACGGCCTTACAAATTTGATGTTNGCCTTTTTTAAAATAAATATGTAATATCATGAAAATTTTCTATATCTGTTAAATATATTTAAAAAATAATTATTTAGTAATGATTAATGTTTGAAAAAAATCGACCGTGACAGGACTCGAACCTGCAACTTTCCGATCCGAAGTCGGATGCTCTATCCATTGAGCCACACGGCCTTACAAATTTGATGTTAAGTTTAATATATAACAAATATACAAAAGAAAGAGATTGCACTTTTAATGAAAATTGTTTTAATAATTTAATTCTAATCACTACAAACTAGGAAATATTGTTGCTTTCATTAGCTTATGAAGTACATATAATCATGTATAAAAGATAAATAGAATTTTGAATTTATACGTATATTTTATATTTCATTAACAAGTAGAAGTATCGCTATTTTTAAAATAAATATGTAATATTATGAAAATTTTATATGTCTCTTAAATATATTTAAAAAAACATTGTTTAGAAATGATTAATATTTTAAAAATTTCGACCGTGACAGGACTCGAACCTGCAACCTTCTGATCCCAAGTCGGATGCTCTATCCATTGAGCCACACGGCCTTACAAATTTGATGTTAAGTTTAATATATAACAAATATACAAAAGAAAGAGATTGCACTTTTAATGAAAATTGTTTTAATAATCTAATTCTAATCACTACAAACTAGGAAATATTGTTGCTTTCATTAGCTTTTGAAGTACATATAATTATGTATAAAAGATTAATAGAATTTTGAATTTATACGTATATTTTATATTTCATTAACAAGTAGAAGTATCGCTATTTTGAAAATAAATATGTAATATTATGAAAATTTTATATATCTGTTAAATATATTTAAAAAAAAATTATTTAGAAATATTTAATGTTTGAAAAAAATCGACTGTGACAGGATTCGAACCTGCAACCTTCCGATCCGAAGTCGGATGCTCTATCCATTGAGCCACACGGCCTTAGAAATTTGATGTTAAGTTTAATATATAACACATATACAAAAGAATGAGATTGCACTTTTAATGAAAATTATATTTATAGTTTAATTATAATCACTAGAAACTAGGAAATATTGTTGTTTTCATTAGCTTTTGACTTACATATAATCATGTATAAAATATAAATAGAAATTTGAATTTATGCTTTCATTAGCTTATGAAGTACATATAATTATGTATAAAAGATTAATAGAATTTTGAAATTATACGTATATTTTATATTTCATTAACAA
>CABFPE010000294.1:36312-67858 GCA_900660155.1 Hofstenia miamia
ATTTAAGTTTTGCTACCCTAGCTTCCAGTTGCTTTTATTTTAATTATTAGAAAGTTCCCCAGCCGTATATTTAACTAACATTACCTTTTAGCATTTTTCAGATAATATATTTTTCATAAAGTGCCACCTTATTATCTGTTACTATATTTATTATTTTTTATGTATTTGATCACTATAATCAATGCTTAAGGTATCACTCTGGGCGAAAGGTAGGATAACCAGAGGCTCTAAATGGCCCTCTGGTTTGACTCTTCTAGTCTAGGTGATAGTAGGTATTAGGTATAAGGATGAGTACGGTTAGGAAGCGCGGTTTGCATGTGGCTATAATTATTGCATTTTCTCTAGTCTAAAATGAGCTGAGACATTAGGTATTGGAAATGGTTCATCACTTTGGCTAGAGGCCTGATTCTGTAAGAAGAAGTTTGGAATTAACTTATTCTCTGAATACTTATTACCCATGGAATGAACATGTCTTCTTTTCTCATTAGATAGAATTACATAATAACCAGTAGTTTCATCAGTTGTGTTTTAATATATCTAAAGATGGAATGCTTGCTGAGTGTTTCACATGCTTCTACCACAAGACAAGCATTCTACAATATGGTAAATTTAATATATAACAAATATACAACAGAAAGAGATTACACTTCTAATGAAAATTATTTTAACTTCAACAAGAAACTTTATGGCAAACCACACAAGAAGGGGGATAGGTTTTACGCGTACACACTACTAAGAACACAAGATGTAAACCAAGTGAGAAAACTAAAAACACAATGGTAAGGGCCATTCACCATAACACAAACCTTACCAAATAATAACTATAAACTAAATGACGGAAGGGTATTACACTTCCAAATCCTAAAATGGGCAATGATAGACATAGAACAAGTAACATTAGACAAAAACACAGAGTTTAAAATTATAAAAGACAATGATGGTACATATAATGAAATGGAAGAATTGGACAGTGTAGCAGAAGAAGAATACACACCCCAACATAACAACATTGATGTCAAAAGAAGAATTAAACCCCAGAGGGCAGCAAAAAATAAATTCAAATATGATCCTGAAATATGGGATATTAATTTGTTAACTGAATTTAGGTTAGAAAATGAATAGAACAATCAGAAGCCAGAGCTGATCACCACTAAAAAGCAGGAGAGTGCGGAGAAGAACTCCACAATCTGATTGTCAACTAAAGGGCATGAGGATGGAGCACTCAACAACTAAAAACAGAGGAAAAAGAATAAGAAGGAGAACTCTGATAATCCGATTACCAACTAAAGGGTATGAGGATGGAGTCGAAACCAAACAAGAAAATCAGAAAAAGAACACCCTCACCCAAGTGTCAACTAAAGGGCACAAGGTTGGAACAATCTACAATAAAAATGGAAATACGGCAAAAACACTCCCCCTCACCATCCAGCAGAACTTGATGCTAACTAAAGGGCAAAAAGCAAACAGCTAAATAAATTGGTCCTCATCTGCAACTAAAGGCAGGAGGTACTAAGGTCTGTGATCAACTAAAGGATCCAGACATCAAACAAATCAGTTATAATTTCTAAATGGACATCTCTGAACAACCCTCAACAAGCTCGGTCCCCACTACAATATGAAGCTCAGAAGCACTCTCACATAAACAACTCTCCACAACAACAAAGTCATCCAGATCTGAAGAACGCAAAAGTAGGAAAAGAAAGGTTACACTCCTACTTTATTGCAAGCAGAAGAATGCGGTATAGTTCTCACAATATTCTATCACAGAGACAAAACAATTCATAAAGAAAAATACATCAGTTAAGGATAGTGATGGTTCAGCAATCCTCATAATGATCGACAAAAACAATTGACACACTTGCAATACAATAATCTTGTACAAGAAAAATATGACAGAAAACTTCAACCATCCTTATTTTAGAAGTAGAGTTCATATAACATTCGATGATCAGTTCACGTTGAAAGATGTACAGAAGTTAATGAAAAACAAAGAGAAATGATTGAGGAGTGTGAACAAGTAAACTTGGAGAAGAGCAACCTCACAATAATTTACTTTATAAAGAAAAACGAAATAAACTCAAAAGTACTTGAAACAAACATTGAAGACACACTAAAAATGGCAAAAATGTACAAAACAAAGATAATCATCATCACATCACAATGAGCACAAGAAATCATACCAGAGTTCATAAAAACGCTCACAGAAAGGCTAGAAAATGTATTTATTACAGACAACAACGCAAAGATGATATCCGAACTCATTAACATAGACCTCCAGATAAATGCAATAATGCCAGCACAGTGACTGATGGTGGTACCAAAAATAACCATCTATATGTTCTATCAAGTAAAAACAATAGAAATCACACACACACACACACACACACACAGGAAAAGAACTAGAAGAAACAGGCAACATCTACTTAAAATGCAGAATGAATCAAATGCCTGAACACCTACAACAGATTGTAGAAGTATGGAAAGAAATAAAAGCAGAGAAACCCATACATGAAGGATGGCTGCTCATAAATATAAAATCACCATTAAAAACGTACCACAAAACAGTCAAGGCAGTGTTGCATGAAATAAGAAGAGCACATGAAATGAATTCCAAAAGAAATTTCAAAAACATACTTTTTGAAGAAATGAATGCACCAGATATTAGGTCAAGAACGTCTCTATGGATACTCGTGATAGCCTTAACAGAAAATGACAAGCTGGTATTACCAATGATGAAAAAGGAGAGACGCAATATCGCGAAAAACAAAAAATACGAGATAGCAATAGCACCAATGCCAATCAATATCAAACACTGGATGCTGCAGAACACAAACATCACAACACTATTGCCAATCAAAAAGCATACCAAAAATTCGAGAAATACTTCACAAGACTGGTCACTCAACAACATACTCTAGGAAGACTGAGCATCGTAGAACTTGCCAACATGGAGACTCAAAGATAAAAAGGCTGTTAAAGCATACTGGCATGAAGAAAACACCTACATCAACACACTAGAAAAAGCAGAAGATAATATAAACAACGAATGATATAGAAAATCAAAAGAAACACTGCTACGCAATTATAACAAAGAACAAGTGTACATAGAGGGTAAAATAACACCGTACAACCTCTACAAAGAAGGGGAACCAATACACAAACAAATCGAAAAAGTATGGAAGGAGATCAAAAAACATCAAACATAAATAGTAATGCTATTCTCTGGCATCAACAACATAGTATGGGGCAAACAATGGAGTGCAACATACAGATACTACGATGTTATATGAAGAGTAGAAATAATAACTATGATAATTCTGGGTATAAACAAACCTGAAGAATTTATGAGAGAAGAAGTGCGAAACAATATAAACACATTTTATGATGAGGTCTCAATGTCAAAATTGCTATGATCAACATACGAATTCTTCTAACCCAACACATCAATACATCCAGACTTAGCACACACCAGCAGAGGGGACGCAATCATGATATTAATGATCGCAATAAAAGGATTAAAGCTATATGAAAATTATTCACCAATAAGCTGAACGAACTCTGGAGCATGTGCACAATATCAAAAACACTTCAAAATCCGTCATTCATCAAACACAAAAAGATGCTCACAACAGAAAAGGACGTACTGCTGAAACTTACAAAAGATGAGCAATACCAAAACCTCCATTGGCAGATGCCAGAAGTGAACAACTTGATAAGAAGAGCTGCAGAGATGGGCCATGGTGAAAGAGTCGTTATCCTTAATTAGCTATGCTGGAGGGGGAGTGTGGCATAATCTGTGTTTGTTGTCAAATAAAGAGAAAATGTGGACATAGCTAAGTAATAAATAATTGATCAAATGTAAACACATGGTTATTATCCTTTTTGACTATTTGTACAATTTTATGTAGTGCAGTTTTGATATTAATTATATCAAAGAGACAATGTCACATATGCAAATTAATGCTGAAGCTGCATAAATATCAGCAGATGAAGAAAGAAAGGGCAGGAAAATTGTCAACAACGTCAACTAACAGGTACTTGCTGATTGTTTACAAACATTTTATATAAATATGCAGTAATAGATATAAATGTAATGAATGAATTCTACTGGATTTACTTTGTTATTTTGTCAGGTTTACTTAATTATGTTAATGGAAAGCTAAACATTCAAGCATGGGAGTAGTTTTCCAACAGTCCCCAAATCTGGTTAAAGGTATTTCGGAACAGCTGCATGATCCAGTCATTCACAAGTGTGGTGAAGCCGGTAGCTGAGACTTCCAGCATGCTCTTAGATTAGGTTTATGAATAGGGGTTTTTATCCGTTATAGCTTTCCCTTTGATCAATTTGCTAATAATACATGTCGTTTATAATTCACCATACGCTAACCCTTTTTAGATCCAATTTAATACGTCTGAATAATAAGATTTATTACACATATGAGGTGCCTCAGAGCCCTGATCATTGCCAGTTGGCTCATTTGTTTATATTGTTAACTTATCTGATTGTATATCAATTGACATTCGATGATCAACCAACATTCAATTCCTAATTTCTGCTGACGGCATTGATTGCTCACATGCACAGAGGGCTCTTATGTATGATTATATATATAAGGATATTACATGTAGGGAATTATAACAAGTGAATGCATCAAGGTTGTGCTACCTTCCTTTATTTATAAAACAGTAATAACAGGAGTAAACAATGCACTAAATTAACAGGTTACAAATCACACAAAATCACACATTATCATTGAGAACATTATCAGTGCACTTTGAGGTCTGTTGGCGAACTCTGCGGTTTCCAAGACAACTGGAGCTGTTACCGGCATGGAACTCTCTGTCTTTTGCATAGATCTGCGTCGGGTTTTGACCCTCTATCATCCATTGCTCCCAACCTAAATGGATTGTAAGAGTAAATGAGACCAGAACCACTGGCGGAATATTCATACAATCAGACAGGGAGTAATAGTGGAATCCCTCACACCTGTTATCTGCATGATAGAAAGGAAATTGCACTAGCAATTACAACTATTTCGCCTAACATCGGGGTTGAAATGATTCTACATGTTAAATACTTTATGTATGAAATTGTTTATGACATCTCGTTCCTCAGGTTGGAGGTGAGGGAGTGGTATTGATGACGTTGTGGGTTCTGCTATACCCATTGATGATAGTAGGATTGGTTTGTGTTTGACGACGTATTTTTGTAGCTGCATGCCTACAATGGTGACTGCGTTGCTATTTAGGTGGATGATTCTGTTTGAGTTATTGAGAATGGCTGTAAATCCTTGGTTGTCATTGATTGATGCCACGTTGTTTAATACAGTGACTTGTGAATTCTTAATCCCATTTGTGTGTGTTATTACTGCTTCTCCTTGGAGAGGTTTTCGAAATTATTATTTTCTCTATTTGCCAATGAAAGGGCTCCAGTCTTAAATTTTCGGTTAACAAGAATTCCAAAGTGTTAGCGCCCTTGGTGGCGACTGAAACAGTGACATTTTTATCCTCTTTGATTGTAAGTGTTCTGGTTGAGTAGTCAATGAGGCAGTTGTTTTCAGTGAGGAAATCGCGACCAATTATCATTTCATATGGTAGTGGTTGGTTCATTGTATCTATGATGTGAATGTCTTGTTGGAATTTAACATTGTGTATCGTGATGTGGGCGTTTTTTTTGTGCCTTTCATGTTGTCATAGTCACCTGATGCGCTGATAAGTCTAGTTTCATATGTTGTAATGTCTTCCCTGTTCCAACCAATCTTTTGAGTGCAAGTATCAGCCATGATTGAAATTGAGGCACTGGTGTCAGCTGTGGCTTTGATGTTGCAATTGTTGATTGTGATTGGGATAAAGTTTCTATCAAGTAAATTGGTGATGATTAGCAGCTCATTCACTCAATCTAGGGCCATTGCCCCTATTCGTTTAAATCTTCATCATTGGATTCAGAGTGTTCATGGTTTTCGAGATCCTCTGATGTATAGTATCCATCTTTGTTTATGAGGTAGACTATTTCCTTGCAATCTGGTTTCAGGTGGCCGGTTTTGCCACATTTTTTGCATTTGACAAATGGGAAATCTGCAGGTTTGTCAGCTATTGCTTTCTGCATGTCGTCTTTGTTAGCAAAGCCTCGCGAGTTTGGAAGGTTTGTGGTTGACTTCCACATTGTCTGTAATTCTCTTGTTGTTTTCGATTGTGAGCTGGATGTTAACAGCTTTTTTAATAAGAGTGTTGATGTCGTTGTCAATATCGCATTTGCTATCAAATTTGGCTTTCATTGACGAAGGCAGTCCTGCATGTATGTATGAGTACAGATCTTGGGAGTAGTAGCACTCCTCTTCTTGTGATAGTTGAAGTAGGCGATTGACTTTGTAGATATAATTGATGATATCTTCGTCTTTTTCCATTTTACAGACATATAGTTGCATTCAATATTGTTTGAGAGTGCAGTCATTGTCAAATTGATCGTTCATGGCATTCATGAGTTTGTTGTAGTCTGTTTTCATGTTGGCATCGAGTTGGGGTACACCTGTAAGGCACGATCCTTCAGGAAGAGAGGCAATTGTGGGGTGCCATTTTGTTTGGTCCCGTGCTGTTGCACAGATTTCAAACAAGATTATCCATTCATGGAACATTTGGCCTTTTATGTCAAATTTTCCTGTAAAATATTGTGGTATTTTGTGCAATTTTAAATTGGTTTTCAAACTCTCTGTTTAGATTTGGTATTGAATATAGCATGAGGGTTCACTGCTATTGGCAATGCTATTGGCGGGCTCTGTGGTACCATGCCTTGAGACGGATCAGGATAGGCATTGGGTTGACTCAGGTTAGTGTTTGGTTTCAAAATATTTGTAATAGTTTCTAGTATATTGGTTCTAAATGCATTTAGGTTTTCTCTCATGGATGTTTCAAACACTGAGAATTGTTCCTGGGTCATGAAGTAGAACATTGCGACAGTTGGTTCTCTAGGACCAACGTTCTAGATTCATAACCAGTTCCATAAGTTCAATTTTAGTAAGAGTTTTTAGGGATGATTGTGAATAGGTAATCATTCTTTTCATATAGTAAGTCAGATTTGAGAGAGGTTTTGCAGTGGAAATACAGGTACAGGTAGATTGTGAACTGTGACCATGTGTAAACCATTCATAATTGAGGTAAAGTATAGTAAGTGTTTTCACTAGCATTGATAGCTGAGCTTGGCAAAGAAAGAATAACTTATGATTTCGAACAGGTGTCGAAGTTTCCAAAACAAGAAAGTTGAGTTCTTTTAACAGAGGGTCACCATCTAGCATCATCATAGTTAGCAATATAGAAAAGCAAAAACATAGTGATAGCATAGTATCTACTCTCACTGAGGTAAGACATCCAAGAGCACCATTAACACATAAGCAATTTAAAGTAGTATACATTAAAGAGGCCAGCTTAAGTATGTAATAGAGTACAAGTATCTGGACTGATACAGTTATAATGCAATTGTAACTATATGGATATCCACGACTTTGGTGGCATCATAGAATATGTGGCAGTTAGTGCCAAAGTGAGACAAAAAAAGCTGCCATCAACGATATATGAGTATCTGCACCAACTAGACCCCAGAAATGAACAGGTTTTCGCGGCAGTCACAAGACAGACGAGAACGACCTGCGTCTGAATTGCATCTGCGCACCCCCTCATCTCCGTCGAAAGTCTAGCTGCTCACGGCAGTGCGGTGGTGACTATGGTTGGGCAAGGTGGACTTGATCCATCTTGAAAAATACAAAATGGCAATCAATGCTAATTAAATACCCAAATTTCGAAATAAATAAACAGAGTAGGATATTACAAAAACTATGCAGATAGCTAGTTTATCTAAAATGGAAAAATATTAACAAATAGCAAATATTACAGCAGTAAGTACAATTTGTGATGCAATTTCTTGCCGCTTGGCTTTGAGCTCCAAATTTAGAATTTACCCAATCAGAATTGTTCATCAGAAGGCGAACCAAATTGCCTTTATCCACCTTTCTCTGTAAATACGCATGCAATGTTGTGAACGAACGGCCAATCAAAAAACGAGCATGATTGCGAAGGTGGAATAAAATGAAATAGTACACCTTTCGAGAAACAAGTCTTCGGAGTTAATGCAATAGTGCGTAGTGCCTACAAAAAGTGGTGTGAGCTGTGATACGAACTTTCTGTTTAACCACAACCGCTTTTTTCAAGGCTGGCCAACTTTTATAAACTATTTTTCGAATTTTAATTGCAGTCGGCTTAAAAATTTTCAAAATCGAAAATATAAGTTTGTTTATTAGATTTATCGATGAAAAATCGAATAGTGCAACAATTTTTAAAATCGCATAGAAACTGACCAAGCCATATGGCCTACTAAATTTAAACTATTTTTTAAAACAATACAATATTCAACCCAGCTCATTCAATGTTATAGCTACAATTTTAAACCTGAAGACAACTTGCGCCTGGTGTTTCTCTATCAAACAGTATATAAAATGCTAAGATCCGCCCTTTATACGATTTTACTAAAATACTGACAAATGTCTGCTTGATTGTTTTAACAATTTTCACAAATTCTTGAATTGCTTGAAAAATTCATGTTGTCTATATATTTAGGTTAATATATCAAGAAACTATAAAGACATTAGATGAAGATCATATAAACAGCCTTGAAAATTCTTGAAGTCAAAGTTTGTAATTAAATATTTTATTTATTATTGGTTATATTCAAATTCTGTTGGCTTTTTAAGATGAGTAAAAAAAACAACTATCAAATGGTATTTTAATTCTGACAAGTACGGCCCGCATAAAAAAATTTTTGGCTTGTAATCAGCAGACCATGGACATGGATAGACTCAATCTATTGTCTAGCATATGGAGAAATTAGTTGTTAACAAAAGAAACGGATGCCTTTCTTCTGTTGAAACTTCTGAAGAGGGTTAGCAATCCTACTAAGATCCTATCCTAAGAACCTCAACTTCATTATGATTTGGAAACACTATTAAATGTCATTTTCTGATCCCTATTTCAACCTTCTTAAACTTTAAAATCATTATGAATTCCAAGGATCTTCATGGATTTTATAGCATTATAATAAAAGTTTCCAAATGAATTTAAGATAATGTTATTTTACTAAGCACTGTGCTGCCTTGTAATGACAATATCTACAAACAAAACAAACACAAACACGGCAAAGCCTATTATATTAATTGTCATGCCGGTCATAAGAAAAAGTGCGCATCTTCAAATCTAGATTTTTTCATATTTTCGGTTCCTGGTTTAAAAAGTTTGCTGCTTGTTTATATAGTGTTCAAAAGATCCTTGAATTTCCTTGTTACGTTTTTCATATTTTAATTATTATTTAGCAAATTTATTCATGTATCAGTGTAATTTTTGCTGAAAATGAAAAACGTACGAACATTATACTTACACATTTAGTGTGGTCCACTCCGCACATAATGCCACACGCCGCCACTGGCTCATGGCCATCTAATTATAAAATATTAGCAATGATAGAACAGAGCTGCACGAACTAAGAAACTTTTATTAACGTTTGCGCACACAAGGGCCCTATTTATAACAAAAGATAGGACGCAATCATCACTAAATTACAATATTCTTTTGTAAAAAAATGTACAATAATAAAATTTTTAATCATTTAAAAAGAAACTGGTAATGTTGTTTTCTATAAGAAGTTTTTGATTGTATAACATATTTCTTTGTACCTGCACATGCTCATGATAGTTCCACACATACCCACGGATGGTAAACACAACAGAGCTGGTTTTAGAATACGGCATGGCACGGTTTTTCTTGAGTTTTTTGATGTAAGTAAAATCTTCTTGGGTATTGCCTGAAGTCATTGGTTAATAAAATCTTGGAGCAGTTATTCTTCAAAAATGTAGAAATCAGATCTTGACAACATCATGTTGCAAGAGCCTTTTATAAGAGTAACTGTCTGACAAGTTTTGCATATTATGACCCAGCGAGTTAGAAAAACTAGTATAAGTGGCACTTCGACATTGTTCAAGTTTTGAAATGCGTGATATTGTTTTATATGTGTATTGAATTTATGCTTCTGCAAAGTCCTTGTGTTTATAAGTTAATATTAAAGTGGATATGGAGGGATAAATACAACTTTATATCATATAAACACTAAAAACCCAAAATTTTGAAGAGGTGACTAATAATTTGCGCCCTATTGTAAGACATGACCTTAAAGCATTTATTTGATTACATATCGTAGCTGAAGTTCATAAGTTACATGATTACAGTTTAGAAACACAAGGTTCACCAGTCTTTTATGTCACCAAAATGAAGAAAATATTTGTATGAATGAAGCGAGTTGCTAGATCAAGGTAAATGAAATGACAACAATAAATGTAGTCCTTTAGTTTTATATGGGAAAGGTAAGCCACTCTTATCTTCTTTATCCCAACCTGACAATCAATGGGAAACTATTAGAATATCAGGATGGGATTTGAATATATCATAGTTGAGCTTGGGGCAGGCCGCCTCACAGGCTACTTGAGAGTTACCTGCGTATTTTGGAATGTTGAAACGATTTTGTTCTTATACAGGTCTATGAGCAATATAATTTCAGTTTCTTAGAAAAATTTTAGTCTCACTCGAAATAAAATTAGTTTTAGCTTTCGAAAAAAATCAATGATATAGTTTATAGTCAGAATTAGCGGCAAACTTCAAATCAATAGCAAGCAAACTCGCGATAGTTTTACAGTGATTAAGCGGTTAAATGAATACAACGATTCCGTGCTCGAAATTCGTTCAAACTTTGCACGCTTTAACAGGTTAATTAATTCATTACATATTAAATAGTCAGTCACAATTGGAAGGATGTTATCTTGGTTATATCAAACCAACAACGAACATCCGTTGTGAAAGCAAATATTGGAAGTTATATCCGGTGTTGCTTCAACCTGAATGTCATTTGTTTACCTGCAGGAAGAGTTTAGTTTTACATCATGAGCACGTGCAGGTAAGCATTGTTTTCGACTGAATAATAAAATATTATTACATATATATAAAAGGCCATTAACCAGAATTTGTTGGAATTGAATTTCCATGATAGTGACAATTACATATTTAAATATGTCAAATAGATGTATGACAGAGTTGGAATTGAATTGGCTTAAAGTTGGGTCGGGTGAGCCGAGCTTGGAGCTATTTTTTAATTTGTATTTGAAATAAAAGAAAATATTCACTTGAAAACTTAAGTTTTGCAACTGACAAAAAATTCTCTGTAAATTTAATCAACCCTGCATTGGTGCAATACTCTACCATCAAAATTTTGTCTGCTACCAGCAGAGAATGTTACTGAAAACTCTCACTTAATTTGTGTTGATGTAAGGGATGTAGTTTGGAGGGGAATTTTAGTAATTGAATTTACAAGAACTGATTTGTTCTCAATGATAGAGAGGACGATTGCAATCCTGGTAATAATTAGTTGTGCAATACTTATATTGGTAAATTAGTGGTATCGGTAGGAAGAACTTATGATACTTGACATATGATACCCTAGCCATAGGGCATAGTACTCAGCAGGGTTTGCAATATTTTAAAAGGTGGTTTCTTCCAAAAATAGGATTATTATAATGACTCTAAATACCAATATTTTTCACCCTCTGGTATTTAGGCCACGTGAATAAGCTTAGCGTCTTGTTGCAAGCATACATTTAAAGATTAATGTACAAAAATACAAACATATAATATCTGTAAACTACACTTAGTACCCTTTAAAGGAAATAATGCTTGGATATGCAGGAAATAATTATTTTCCTTAAAACATTACATAAATCTTTTTTGTAAAAGAATTTAACAACATTTTAAATGAAATTCGGCTAAAAACTTGTCAAAATTTTTTCGTGAAACTCCAGTAGTTTTGTAGAACATGTAAAATACATATAAAAGAGTAGCAGGATACAAATGCTCTTGTTGTCGTTCCCTTTAAGGTTTGTTTACATGCATACGGCTAATTGCAATAGTCGATTTCAATGCAAAATTTCCAGTTAAGTTTTGCCATGCCCAGTTAATAATATAATATCTGGAGATTAAATTAAACATTGATAAATCGTTGTGAATTATGCCAACAACCACCATTATCTCACTTAACATTACAATATCAACAATGTCAAAATTTTTATGTTTTCTAAAAAAGTCGAAGCAAAAGATTAAATTATATTTATAAAAAGAGGAGACCTACCTTATTTCATTGTGCAATCTGATTTTTCAAATTTTATTATTTTGTGAGATATGAAAGCTTTTAACAATGTTAAGAAGAAACCAATAAAAATTTAAAAAAATTCAAAGCAATTTAAGATTAATCTATTCACAAATTGAAAACAATTTAGAAAATTTTTGTCTTCATTAGTAACATTTGTAAAAATGAAAATTCAATACTATTCGATAGCCAAATGAAATTATTTATAGAAGGGAGTCACATCTGCTCCAGGAAGGGTTGAACTCCCTAGGCCCTAGTCCTACGGCCCTGTATTACACGTCTATTGTATTAAGGTTAACAATGCAATTTGAATTTGAACAGAATTAAATTAGCATTGTTGACGGACTAAAGCGGAATGCTTATGCGCATATTAAATCAATACATTAGGCAAAAGACAATATTTGTAAAGAGTAAAATAATTTGGGCCGGACCGGGCTTGGCCGAATAATTGGTATTTTGAATTGAGCTGGACCGGGCTTGGGCCTAAGCTGTTTTATAGCAGGGCCGTTCTTGGGTCGAAATAATCTTCAACTCTGATATATTTCTGCCCTAGTTGAAAATTCTTCGATATCCTTGCAAAAATTGGAAAAATTTTCAAAGCAACGTTGAATAATGAAGTCAGGCTTTTCATGAACGATGTAATTATTATTAATAACAGAAACATGTTATCCAAATCTTTGGTATTTCCACATATAATGCATACACAATTTGACTGAAATTCTAGCTCTTTTTTTACCTTTCGATCTAAACTTTGAGAAAAATTACAGCATCTTCGTTACAAGAATACATGTGCTTGCAGGGGTGGAAGCCGATCGGCATGGCCCGCGGGTCGGGCTGACTTAACTTTTTGTCAGGTTGGAAGAAGATTTTTTTAAATTGGGCCCCCAGGCTTGTCAACGAGCCGACTTTTCCAAGCTCGGCTTGGCTCGTTTAAATTTTGTGTAAGTTCAGCTCGCCTCGCCACATAAAATCTTTGAATGAGGCTCGTTTAGCTCGGTATTTTTTTAAAAATATTGTGCTCAAAGAATTTTTTGCATAGCTCTTCCTATTATTTAATAAACATTTCTTAAATATGATTATAGAAAAGCTATACTGACTACAAAAAATGAGAAAAATCTCCATAATCAAATTAACATGCAGAACTATAAACTTGCTTTGCCTAAAATAGGCTCGTTTTGGGCTCGTTGTATATCAAATAATGTGCTCAAGCTCGGCTCGGTTCGTTAGAAACTCGGCTCGTTGACAAGTCTGTTGTGTCATTTAATCGTTTGAGGACCATAATGAAACTGAAGCTGCTTTAGTAGTAAAAACGAATGATTTGCATTAAGCAGATGGTAACAAGTGCCCTATCACCAAAATTAAATTTTGAAATGCATCTATGATGCTACACTAGGTATCTGCAGCCCCTATGGAGACCATTAATGAATGGCAAAAAATGAATGGTAAGAAACTAAGATCAAGACAATGTTTTTCAGCCATATGTGTTGAAAAATATTGTTTTTGCCCACATGATTCTCTTAATTATGTTAATTTTAAATCAGTGACCAAATTTACGAAATATGAATATCATGTTCAATTAAAAAATACGAAAACTTTGTGGAGCATTTAGCAATTTGGCTGAAAGTGTAAAAGTATTTTTTCTTGCCATTATCTTAAGATTCATCATGCAAACGGATTTGTTTAGGTGGTACATATATGTACCAACAAGCCTTAAAGGGTTAATAACATTGACATGAATTCTTGATTACATGCAGAGGTTTTAAAGCTACACACAAGAACGATCTATATATAAGGCCATCCAGACAAGTTTTTCCATTAATATGCGACTATATAGATTAGATATCAGATTGCACGTTTCTGCCAAACTCTGACACATATGTAGACGAATAACTATAAAACCACAAACGAAATCAAAAGCAATCTATATATGCATTGCCATCCAATCAAATTTAGATAGTTATGTGAAAATACATATATGTTTGCTTGTTTTTTTAACATGTTGCTGTTTCAGTCAATTGAAGATATGATGCAGTATTGCAGGCTTGGTAGAGTATATCTTTCCTGAATGAGAAGTCTGTAAAGTTTTTACGATTGTTCTCATTTGAATACGCAATATGAATTATGATGGTCAGCCTGACTTCAAAAACTACACATGTTCGATTCATTAGATTATCTTTGATAAAGGTTCATGCGCATGTGTTCATGCTTGTATCAAAAGCTCACAATTGTCACAAATCTATAAATAATTTCACGATAAATAATACAGAAATGTTGTTTGATGCATTCAACATGATAATATTCAAAATTTCTGTCAGATTCACTTTAGATTTTCAACGCTGCTTAGATTAATTCAAAATATGGGAATGCTTTATAACATCAAATTAAATATATTCAAAAATGATGATTCATATATAATCAATTTTGAAAATTGTTACATAATCTTCTTTAAGAAACTAATTTTTAGGGATCCTCATTTACAGAATTATCAAATGTTCTTCTTGAATTTATTAGTATTATATATATATATAAATATTAAGATGCTACTGTGCGAGGCTTGGTCGGGTCTACCTATAAAAATGAAGTATTTGATGTTAATTTTTCTATTAGAAATTAGTAATACTTCAAAAATTTAACAAATACATAGGTTTAATGTCCACAGTTTAATTGAATTAACTCTATTTAGTCTATGGTATGATGAAGAATGTAATTTCGTCAAATGGTATTGTCAATCCAACCAAAGTTTATCTTTTTGGAACAGTGAAGTGATTTGGTTTGACGAGTGTTATGCAAGCATAATCTACCTCCCTTTCCTCTTTCTGTCCTGTTTCTGCACATTCCTATACCTTTTTCTAACCACTTTAGCAACAATTCCGAAATCTCTACAAATTCCTTTGTGTTTCTCTTCCTTAGTTTGCATTGTTTTTATTTATATTGAACTAACATATTTAATATTCTTCTATAATAAAATAGCACCTCCAAACCTCCTAATATGTAGAACCCTTCTTCTAGCGGTATTCATATTACGGTTTCTGCAACATGTTTCTGCAAAGCGATCCTCGACTCTTTCCTCATGGATGCTTTCATTCACTTCTGTTTTGTCTCTTACATTTGTAATAGTACTCTACCTCAGTGTCAGTATTGTTAATATGTTTGGAAAAGACCGCGCTCCAGCAACAATTTTCGAACTCGTCGTGCTTTTCTTTTGCTTCATCTATGTTGTTCTTCAGATTGTTGTAAGCATCTATCTTTCAGTTCATAGATCTCCACCTATGCCTTATACAGATCTTTTTGATGATGGAGAATTAGATGACAATCACCGATTTCCTCGTGCTGAAGGTGGTTCGTTTCTCTCATTTCTGATGATTTCATGGGCTAATCCAATGCTAAAACTCGGATCTATTGGCAGAATCCGTGATGTCAGTGATCTGTTTCAACTGCCAAGTGATATTAACATCAAGCAATCTGCGATGTTGTTTGAACCATATGTTAACATCTTATCTAGATCTGCTAATTTGCCAGAAAAGGATAAACAGGTTACTTCATTTAAATAACATTAATATTAAAAATTAAAATCTCGTTTTAAGAACAGTTGAAAATTTCTCATTGAAATTTGTTTTATTATAATGCTCTCTGTATCAGCTAGTCGCGTTCAAGCTATTTACTTTGATTATCCAAGTGTTCTATTTCAATGGAACAAGAAAGACCCATGCGCCATTGTGTAGCACATGCTTTAGGCTTTTTTGCAAATTTCAAATTAATTATACTTCAACTATGCATTGTCCAAAAGCTAAAATGTGATTTTTGCCCACTTTATCTAAATTTTACAAACGGCGAAAAATTTTACCCCAATCCTAGTTGACCCTGGCACGAAACTTAGGCCCACCAGATTATATAGAAATATATTTATTCACTATGTTTTCATACAGGAATTTTCAATTTTGTTCGTTCTTAAATTAGCATAGTGCTGTGCGGTATCTGTATTTATCTGCTCGTACCTGCGGATATGGTAGACACGAACGGATACTTTTATGAAAACTATTTTGCCAAGTTTCATTGAACGTCAAAACATGCACCTAACCGAGCTATATTAATATCAGAAGAGTGAATTATTTTTACATGCATTTGCAAAATAAAATTACTAACTTATCGGTCATTTATCTTGTGATAGAATTCTACTTAAAACAACATTAATGTGTAGTAGTTCTTTTATAAATCTAGTATGAAATTATTCTAAAAATTAAGCTTGATCCGAACATATATTTTGGAACTTATAAATTATGTTAGAATAAATGTATGCTAAATAGGGATGTCGTGTGGGTACGTGTATGAGTTGGGTGAGTATTTCTACTAAAATTAGGCTACCACACAGACACAAACAGAGCAGTAGTTTAGAGTTTATAATTACATTAGCTGTTTTAAATTTTATCTATGATCTTTTAGTAGGTTTCTGGGTAAAATTTTACGGATGTTACGGGCATCAGAAATACCGCACCCGTACACTCCTTATTTCAATAAGTCTATCAAAGAGTTGGTCAAATTTTAAAAAAAATGTGAATAATTTATAAAAATGGTTTGGGTCTGTGTTATTGTGAAGTTCGTAATCAGTGAGTTACTGAAAGACATTTTGCATGCATGTTTGCAGGAGAGTTATATATTGTTTGTTTCAAAGTTGCCTGCACTTAGTAAAAAAACATTTACTTTTAGTACTATTTATATAGATGTACTTTTTACTACACTTTATATCTGATTATATCTCAAAAGTGTTATATATATATATATATATATATATATATATATATGTATATAAAAGTAGTGATATTGCAGTTGGGTCATATATGGGTAAAATTTTGACCCAACTGTTGTGGTATCTCACTCATTGAAAATTCAATTGAATTTGGGTTAGCTCAAAAATTTCAAAAATGCATATCTGAAAACAATTATAATATATTGCTACATTATTAATAACTTAAATATAGTTTTGGTAAATTTTTTAAGTTTCTTACTAAGCTGTTTTTAGAAATCGCAAATTTCCAATTTTTCCTTGATTAAAGTATTTCTGAAGTATTTTGGAAAGCAGTTCTATTACTTGGGTTTTCTGCAAATAGTAACAGATACGTGTAGACTACTCACGCCAGTGTTTCTCAACTTCTTTATTAAATATCTTTCCAACGAAGAAGGATTGGTAAGAGGCGTGTACTATGGGGTTGCAATGATATTTTTACTAGCATTATCTGGATTTTTCGATAACTACGTGAATTATATCGCTTGGAAGGTAAGCAACATATGTAGCTTAATTCCCCATTTATATCAATATTATACATGGTGGGTGCACAATATAATCATCATAAATATAAGTAAAAAACTTTTTGTATTAATGATAAGTTATTGGAATGTATAAATTTGATTTGCACCCAATTTACTGGCATAATAATAGCTTCAGAACGCGACAAAGTATTTCGCATGATTTCATTAGCAATTAATGAAAATTACTTTGATGCTGGGACATCAAAATTTTATAGACTATCGGAGGGAACAGATTGATTACTAATTATCTATTTTGGACATGTAAGTCTTTCAATGATGTCTTCTTCTAAGGATTTTGTTGTTTCTTCATGTTTCTATTTAATACATTTATAGACTCAAAGGTTAAATTTAAACTGAGGTATTTGTCGATGTTAATTGCACTAATTTCTATTCTTTCCAAAAGAGACATCGTCTTTCACATTAAAATTTCAAAAAATCATAACCAATTATAATAAAATCTGTTAAAATTTTTGTGAAAAACTAACCAATGTAATAACAAAAAAAATTTATTAGAAATATTGAAAACATTATTATTTTATTAACATATTTCGAATCCAAAATTCGACAAATATTTCTAAAATATTTAGGTTGGGGTTCGTATTCGTGGTACAATTATGGTAGCAATATATAGAAAAGCGCTGTCTGTAAGTCGATCAGATTCTTCTAAATTCACTGTCGGTGAGATTGTGAATTTCATGAGCAGAGACGCAAAGCGACTTGGATATGTTCCTCATAACTTCGTTTTGCTAATTTACATTTTTTTTAATGTAAGTTGTTAAAAGTTACATTTTACTAACTGAATTTTAGATGTTTACAATTATGTTTCTCATTTATGGACAAATAGGTCCTTCAATGTTTATTGCCCTTATTATTTGCGTCATTATGCTGCCTTTGAATCAAATAATGGCCAGTTTGCTTATCAAAACATATCAGGAGCTTTTGGTATTTAAGGATCAAAGAGTCAAGGTACAGTTAAATTTTCTATTTGTAGAATTTTTGTCGATACTATTGATTACATACAGACAGTAGTTCTTGATGAAAGCTCTAGTGCTTAGTCCATCAATAATGCTCTGTGTTTACCAAGAAATTATTCCAGTTTTGGTGCCACACAGGTAGTCTTTTTACCATAGTAAAAAAGCTTCCATGACTATAGTAAAAAAACTAAATGTGAGGCACTCCCCAAAAGTGAATTTTAGGGTTAGTGATTATTCAAATTATGAAATAGAAATAGAAAATGGTCTTTTTCTAACCACGTGGCATCCCTATAAATCAACTATTTGTAATTTTATAAGAAATCAAAATTTTTATTTTAAACTTGACTTTCATTGGAGAGAGAGTTATTTCAAAGCCTGCTTTGATTGCGTAATTATTTAAAATTAGAATTAAAAATTGGTCCCGACAAATTCAGTTAAATGTTTACAATAGATATGCGAATTCAAAACTTGACAAATAACGCTTGCAGTTATCAACGCATTGACACTGCTTCTTGACAACAAAATTTATGCTTACAATGTGAACTCATCCTGGGTTCATCCTGGGTTCCTCTAAAAGTGCTCCCTAAACATCTCAATAAATATTCATTATAATAGATACATTACCAATTGTGAGAATATATTGCATTAATAATTTCACGCATATTTTTTCGCATTTTTTGGAACCGTTATTATTTTGCGCATATTTTGTTAATCAACTTGAGTAGTCAAATTGTATTTGTAATGACCAGTTAATGACGCATAGGGATGTTATCGTTGGAAAACATTTTCAAGATACGGACATAAATCGTCGATGGACGAAGTTTAGTCCACGCAACGACATCACATGGATCCGAAAATGGTAAAGCAACATGCATCCCTATTAACTCGTGTAATCCAATTGGATGAATTCCTTGCAAAGAATTTTCATGCATTAAATTTTTTTCAATCCACATGGTGATGCAAATTGCATGCAAGGTTTTAAGTATTTGATTGCTGTCGTTGATGCAATATTCCAAAATCAATTTAAATCATATCAAAAGTATTTTTTTAATATCAATTGATAAATACTCCAATATGTAATAAACCGTTTGGGAACAAAACGTATTATTTTGATTGTTTCGTCATTATGCATCCGTTTGTTTACGTTTTGGTTAGATAACAATAGTAACAGTTGCAGCTCTGCCTATTTTGCATTGTAGAATTATGTACTTGTACTATTTTTTATATTAGTTGTATTAATCACTCATAAATGTGCTATATTTTCAGTTAATATCGGAAGTTCTCAGCGGAATAAAATCTGTTAAATTTTCATCCTACGAAAAGGAATTTCAGAAACTTATTGAAAAATTCAGGAATCGCGAAATCAAAAAATTAAGAAAATTGAAGATCTTAGATGGCGTTACTTCTTATATTTGGGATTCTTTTCCTGTGTTCATATCTTTGGCAATATTCACATCATATGCTCTCTTCGGCAACGATTTCGAAGCAGATACTGTAAGTAGTCGTTGTTTGCCAAGATTAGAATGAGATTTTAAAATATATGATAGATTGAGTAATACACATCCAACTACTGAACATTGTTTAAAATAAAACAGTAAATTGTTTAAAAATAAAATGTAAAGATGCACTTAGTTAAAACATCTTTGATCGACACTAACCTGGCCGGTGAGACTGAGGATGCAAGCGTCTTGACCACATTTTTGAAAAATTCTCAAAAAGCCTATTAAAAATCTTGGATTATAGAAATATCTATCTGTAAAATTGTTCAAATGGCGAACATTTCTGTTTGAACTGATTCCTGTACCAGAATTACTTGAAAGTATAAAGTATTATATATTTAAAGAATCTGGAGGTACAGAAATCACGGGAACAACAACAACCCGCTTCTATTTTTTTCTGTAGATTTACCATTGAACGTTTGTTGAGGCCCGTCGATCGTAAATTCAGATTTCATGACAATGGAATCATAATGTCACTAATGTGAGGGATATTAAAAGGCAATAGAAATTAATAAAATCCTTTATAATTTGCGTTTTCGTATACTGGATATTAGTTCGTGATTTATGAAAAAACGATTACATATTTTAGGAATAATTTTGAACATCTGGAATAAGCAGAGTTTACCTTAAGTGAACCAAGAATTTTTAAAGATTTTTTATGAATCTTAAAAGAAATTTTGAAAGATTAGAACCCAGGAATTAATAAAGATTTCCAAAATCTGACCATCACCCCATAGAAGATTGCTTCCTTTTCTCCTTTGCGTATGTCTTAAGAGCTGACCGGTCACTATCCAATTGAGGTTTTCTTCGCCATGACCTAAGACTTTATGCATTTCGCACTTTACTGAGTTTGGGCGGAATATCTACATAAAAAGGAACAATTAGGCTTACGGCTGTGTTTCCCCATGGGCTTTAAACCTTCTCATTATCTGCGCAACAATTATGACGAGAACTAAGCTATCAACCATATTTGCAGCAAGGTTTGATCCAGCTCCCTGTAGTTTTTTTCAATTTTGGCTTTTTGAAAACGATGATGTCATCAGCGTAATAATGAGCTAATCATTTGTCATCTAATGGTCTTATTTTGTGTGAGGGAAGAATAGCTTTACAAAGTTTCAAAGTTTCATAGCAAAATATTATGTGGAAAACAATTTTTATGGGGCTGAATTAACTCCTCTGTCAGTTCAACAGACAAAATCAGTCTGTGTCAAATAGGCAAATAGTCAATTACATTTTCAAGGACCTTAGCACCGCAATACTTTATATATTTAACTTATTAAGTACTATTTAGATCTTCACAACAGTAGCTTACATTAACTTACTTCTGGGCCCATTAACCTACTTCCCGTGGATCATGAATGCAACTTTGGAGCAGTATGTCTCCTTTAAAAGAATTCAGGGACTTTTCATTCTGAAGAAGTTTGACAAAAAGTCGTATTACACAGATTTCGGCGATCCCACAGACAAATGTAAGATATCACAATACGTCCGGGTAACTTCTTACATTGTCCAACATAATACGTAATTTATTTGTAAAAATTGAAGACGATAGAAAATCCATATTTCAAAGAAAGGTTTTTTGTTCTTTCCAAGCTTTATAACATATGTACAGTTATCATTCGTCCATCCCCTTTTAATCCATGTTAAATTGGGATTGTGTTTTTCTGATATGAATACATTAATTCAATATACTTAGGAATGATATTATGTATGCATCTTAGATGACATTGAAGTTGAAAAAGGAATTTTTTCTTGGAGTCAGAGCAATGGGACATCTGAAGATGAAGCTACAACACAAAAATTGAAGGACATCTTTTTTAATGTTCAAAAGGTTAGCATTGTGTATTATTATATTCTGACACAAACATTTGATGTGAAATGCCTATTTTGTGAATTGCTGCTTGATTGTTTACAGCTGAACTATATAAGGTTAGCTTCTTTTTCAAGATTTCTAAAAATTTCTGAATGCTTTTTCGAATGAATGTGCGCTAATGGATTCAGCCATTAGTTCCTCCTATTTAACCTGGGGTAAATCTTTCATGCTATCCTTTGTTGGTGGAGGTTAACATTATGTAATTTTCAAACTTCCGTTTCTTTTACTAATGCAATGCTTTGTTTTTTGAGAAGCTATTTAAGTTCAGTGCATTTACCTGAATCATGTTGCAGTTGATGGAAGGAATCAATATTGTTTTATATCTTCAAGATACTCAGTAAAGAATCTTAGAATATTTTAATTGTTAAATAAGCGTTACTGAAATAATCAAACCCAAATTTATAATAAGCTCAATTTTTCTGTCTTGCATTTTTGTAAATGATGTTAGCTGTCAGCTTCTGCCTATTTGAACATTTTCAACGTTGATGAAGCGAACTCGTTGTGTTTGCACAAATTGGATAAAGAAAATAAAGGGTTTATTGACTTGATTGCTCGCTTTTAGATTTTTTTATTATTTGCATTGCTTCATTAGTAAAATTTGGAAATTGCACATATATTTGAATTACACTTTGATATCTATTTTATTCATATCTACTTTTAAAAAGGTTATTTTTTCATTAATTGCCATAAATATTTCATTTTCACAATTTTCATCTATTGATTTTTTCTATGACATTAATATTCATTTTAGTGCAGTTCTGGAAATACAATCACGCCTAGTTTAATTGAAATCCGCAAAGTAATTTCGAATAACACACCCGCACAATGACACAAAATGGTTAATTAATACGCACACATATTCCTATACCCGTTATTAAAATTTTATTCTATAAATTGCTTGACAAATCAAATCCAAATCGAAGTTGTAAGCACATGAGTGCATTTACAAGAATTACACCGCTTAAAACGTAAATTTCATTGCACGCAAGAGAACTAAAAAACATGTTTATGATGTTTAAATGTAAGAAAACGTAAAGATAAGACTTTTCAAAATCGTTTAGTTGATAATTGAAGATCCTCCACTTTTATTCTGCTTATATAAACTTTATTTGTTTAGGGTAGTTTCATTGGAGTTATTGGAGAAGTAGGCTCTGGAAAAACTTCATTATTATCAGCGATTTGTGGAGAAATGATTAGAGAATATGGTTCAATCTACATATCNAGATGACATTGAAGTTGAAAAAGGAATTTTTTCTTGGAGTCAGAGCAATGGGACATCTGAAGATGAAGCTACAACACAAAAATTGAAGGACATCTTTTTTAATGTTCAAAAGGTTAGCATTGTGTATTATTATATTCTGACACAAACATTTGATGTGAAATGCCTATTTTGTGAATTGCTGCTTGATTGTTTACAGCTGAACTATATAAGGTTAGCTTCTTTTTCAAGATTTCTAAAAATTTCTGAATGCTTTTTCGAATGAATGTGCGCTAATGGATTCAGCCATTAGTTCCTCCTATTTAACCTGGGGTAAATCTTTCATGCTATCCTTTGTTGGTGGAGGTTAACATTATGTAATTTTCAAACTTCCGTTTCTTTTACTAATGCAATGCTTTGTTTTTTGAGAAGCTATTTAAGTTCAGTGCATTTACCTGAATCATGTTGCAGTTGATGGAAGGAATCAATATTGTTTTATATCTTCAAGATACTCAGTAAAGAATCTTAGAATATTTTAATTGTTAAATAAGCGTTACTGAAATAATCAAACCCAAATTTATAATAAGCTCAATTTTTCTGTCTTGCATTTTTGTAAATGATGTTAGCTGTCAGCTTCTGCCTATTTGAACATTTTCAACGTTGATGAAGCGAACTCGTTGTGTTTGCACAAATTGGATAAAGAAAATAAAGGGTTTATTGACTTGATTGCTCGCTTTTAGATTTTTTTATTATTTGCATTGCTTCATTAGTAAAATTTGGAAATTGCACATATATTTGAATTACACTTTGATATCTATTTTATTCATATCTACTTTTAAAAAGGTTATTTTTTCATTAATTGCCATAAATATTTCATTTTCACAATTTTCATCTATTGATTTTTTCTATGACATTAATATTCATTTTAGTGCAGTTCTGGAAATACAATCACGCCTAGTTTAATTGAAATCCGCAAAGTAATTTCGAATAACACACCCGCACAATGACACAAAATGGTTAATTAATACGCACACATATTCCTATACCCGTTATTAAAATTTTATTCTATAAATTGCTTGACAAATCAAATCCAAATCGAAGTTGTAAGCACATGAGTGCATTTACAAGAATTACACCGCTTAAAACGTAAATTTCATTGCACGCAAGAGAACTAAAAAACATGTTTATGATGTTTAAATGTAAGAAAACGTAAAGATAAGACTTTTCAAAATCGTTTAGTTGATAATTGAAGATCCTCCACTTTTATTCTGCTTATATAAACTTTATTTGTTTAGGGTAGTTTCATTGGAGTTATTGGAGAAGTAGGCTCTGGAAAAACTTCATTATTATCAGCGATTTGTGGAGAAATGATTAGAGAATATGGTTCAATCTACATATCGAATGATAGAGAAGGATTTGGCATCTTTACACAAGTTGCCTGGTTACAAAATGGAACAATTAAGGAAAACATTTTAATGGGAAAAGTTTATGACAAAAATAAATACAAAGAAATTATAGATGCATGTGCATTAAAAGAAGATTTAAAAGTGAGTATTTTGAGTTCTTTCTAAAAAAACAACATATTTTTACAAAATTTGAAGTTTTATTGTTGGCATCATTGTCACGCACTATGTAAATAATTTCTTTGAAGCAAGCGTTTCTTTTAATATAAATTAATGGTGTCTAAATGATAACATAAGTGTACAATTTTGAAAAATCGACGCTCATATGATGTTTGAAACAATAAGTATCTAAGAAAATGCATGCAGTCATCTGTTAAATTACAAGCCAAAAAGATTAATAAGCTTTCATACTATAAACACGTAGTGCTCAAAGTTGTTGTCAAGGATACTTTTTTATTTGCTATTTGATAGAAACGTAATTTTGCTCTTTGTTTTTATGCTAATATGTATTTTTTCACAAAATGCATATACTACTTGCTTCATTTCCTTTTCGAATAATATATTTAGAATATGACATTTTTAGTATGTACTATTGGATATAAATAAGTTAGTAAACACATATATATATATATATATATATATAAATCATTAAAAACATCTGATATCAACATCCTTTAAATTAGACTTAATTTAATCTGTCCTTTATGAATATAAATTTACGATTGTCAAAAATGTTACATTGATGAAACCAAAGACACCAAAGATTGGAAATATTTATACTTAAACATCAAAAAAGCATAAAATATTTTATGATATTAAAAAAACCAAGAAATTAAGAATAATGGAGCCTCTTTGCGTAAAGAATATAAATAAAGAGCTAGTATTAAATACTCAACTATTATGGATATTTTATGAGGCTGCATATTTAGAATTTAATATTCACTAGAAGATAATGTAGTTTATTGTATATTTATGTTCCCGCAATTTTGTTGTGGTTTATATATATATATATATAATTATATCTTAGATTTTAAAAAATGGGGATTTAACTGAAATTGGAGAAAATGGAGTGGCACTGAGTGGAGGGCAGAAGGCACGTGTAACTCTAGCAAGAGCAGTTTACCAAGACAAACCAATTTATCTTCTAGATGATCCTCTGTCTGCAGTAGATGCTCATGTTGGCAAGCATATTTTAAACAATTGCATTAACGGACTTCTGGCTAATAAAACTCGGGTTCTTTTTACACACCATTTGGATTCTTTACATGAAGCAGATTCCATTGTGGTGATGAAGCAGGGCAAAATTATAGATAGTGGTAAGCACTTTATTGTAAGCAATTCATAATCTACACACATTTTTAGTCTATTACTTAATGCAATTTGTCGAAAATAGGATCATTAGATATTCCTATTGGCAGAATTCTGTTGCCTTCATCGTTTAAAATATATCCAGCGTTTTACTCTAGGGGTGCTCTGGGAGGCCCATTCCGCCTGTTAAAGTTATATTACGGTTCGTGAGTTCTGTCTTTGTTTGATGAAAAACTAAATTCGCTCAACATATTACACAAAAAACAGTACTCAAATTTAAAGACTCCCCTTGTTAATTATTTAGGAGCATAGCCCTGAATATATCACATAGCATATACCTGAGGAAAATATATTTGATTTAATTTTCCATGATTTAGATAATCAGGGATTTCTTTGATTCAACATTCATACTCTCGGCTAAATTGTAATTTGATTAATGGACACACTACTATACATGCGTATAGAACTGAGAGCATTTTAGCTGAATGCGTATAATTAATTTGATGCACTGTAGTTTTATCGTAAGCATATTGAAATACACAATTCTTGTTTTTTAAAAATACCTTATTTAAGAAAACCAAGTAAATTAGAATAATAAACACCAAACTAAAAGTAATAAAGAGTATTCCAATATGTACATTAGGGTTATGAGTGTTTCTCAACCTCATATCCCTTCGTAGTTTTTAGATGAATTTTCGTGCGTACCGAAAGAAAATCACAAATACAAAATTTTTTATTTTCTTGAAGAAACCCCCCACCCATTTTTCGAAAAAAGTTTTGAAAAAATGAATAAATATCAGTATTTTCAAAATAAAAAAAATACATTTGTTTACCATCAAAATTATGTAAACAAAAATGAAAGATGAACTTACAACACACATTTTAAAACAAAGATTTTAAAAATTTGACAAGAAAACAAAAAAGATATGAATTATTTGCTAATAAAATTGATTAGGGATTAGGCAGTATTAATATTGGGCGGGCATCATTTAGAAGAACTCGACTTTTTTCCACAACAGAATGGCTACCATTTATATAATAATCTTTACTCATTTTATTACATTTTTATGCACTAAGCCCTGAATAATCTTGTATTTTTGAGAAACAAATAATTTGTGCAGAGAAATTTTTTAATAAGTATCACTTTTATATTAGGTACTCTACATACTCAAGTCTTTACTAAGCATTTGTTTGTTCAAAAAATAAATTCATCATTGACAATTAAATGTTACCAAATACCTAAAACTTTTCATGAATTTTAAAGAATGTATCTTAGCCTTAATTTTTCGTCACTTTTGCAATAGTGTAGAAAATCTTGCATAATTTTCACTGTTCTTCTGCGCATTGATTAATATTCCAGATGGCTCTTTGCTCCAAAAATTATTCAAAGTATTCACCGCTTCTTCATATTCGTTTACGATTGCTCTTAAGCCTCAAAATCACTTTCACTGTACATTTGTGCTGTGAACCAGAACTTTGCTCATTGCTTTGAAATAAAATAGCAAATATTAAACAGCAAAGCTAATATTACTCCTGAATTCCATCGGGCATTGCTCATGTTGGGAATTTTGGAAAATGTACTTTAGGGAAGCTTTTAAACTTGTTGAAGAACTTATGAACATTTGTTAATAGAATACAAATTTCATATTGTTTCTCCCATTTTCCATGGAGACATGAATTTCTTCATCGCAGTTCGAAGCTTATCGTAAGGGAACGAAGTCATATGAAATATTTAGAGATGCTGCTTGGCCTTCTAATTCCTTGTCCATAACCACACATAGAATTCTATTTAGTATGTGATGTTGCCAGCCTATAAAGTGGGGTTCTCCGAAACCTTTATTGGCAAACAGACTTTGGAGTCTGACAACAACACCGCTGTGCTTCCCTGTGTTGACATTTTTTACATCTGTAACTATCATTTTAGTGCTGTCAAGCAGGTCGAATTTGTTAATTACATCATACAATGCTTCAAAAGTCGTTTCTGATTTTCCATCATACACAAAATATACTATTTAATTTTTTAATTTTCATCTTTTAAAAGAACTACTCGATGTTCCTTGTTGTAAATTTTTGCCATCGAAATGAGAATAATGATTAAATTTTAATCTATTTTTCAATTCTTCTTTTACTTTTACAGCTTCTTTGAATGTTGCTTTTTAAATTCCTATTGAGTTGGGGTTTGAATTGATATTCTTTCAACAGAAATTTCTTTAGAAACTTTTGCACTTTTATTAGTTGATAAACACAAGTAGTCATCAATTTTGTTCCAATTTTTGTTGAATTATATAACTGCATACCCTTTGTCATGTAAGTCTTCAATATCATATGCCTCTTCCAATTCCACATCATCACATGTATTTTTGTAATTTTTTGAATTCTTTTTGATGGATGAATTTTCTTTATACAGTCTTCCTAGCTTTCCATTTATAAGAAATAAAGTTTTTTGTATTCATTAGATAATCAATTTCCCTCCAATTTCGTAATATCAATTACATTTGACAGCTTAGCTAGATTTTCTCTTTTTAAACCTAGGTTGTAAATGGTTAAAACGGCATTCACTTTGTTTAACAGTTTGATGTGCTACATGTAGAAAAATTTAGTTTTTCCTACAACTCTATAAGTTCTTAGGATATTACACTTGCTCTTTCATTTCTTGACTTTACTGCATTTGCTGAAAAATTTATCTTTTTGAAGGGGTGTTCTTGTTTATTCACGTTACTCTAAATTTCTAAGGGAATAGCTCCTCTTTTAATGGAATCATCAAATGACAGTAAATTTACTACTAATTGCCATATTACTTTACAGTAAATAACAAAGCGTATGACACTGTATCAATGAATGCATGAAACTAACTGGTTGCTTTCAAAGCCTTTTCTTAAGGATTAGAATTTCTGAAGAATACATCTGCATGATAAGCAAATATCGTTGTTATTAATTATCGGATTCTAAAAACTTGGTCTTAACATATACCTGAGAAAAAATGGCGAAAGAGGAAGTTTTTTTAAAAAACATAATTATTGTTATTTTCTTGTTTTAAGCAAAAACGTTCACCGTAATTATGACGTAGGAAATTAATTATTCAAGAAAAAGCAGCAAAACATATATATGTATATAATGTGACGCATCATACATGTAGGTCAGGTAAATTAAGTGACCTTTGGGGATGAAATTGAGGGAAAATATGAATCTACACCTAAAATCAAACATTTTGATTCACCAGTTTTAGCAAAGAAATGATCATTTTTTTAGATAACATCATAAAATAGGACACAACAAATAATTAAGCAGTGAAATAAAATCATTTATTATTGAACGTATTTTAATATACATGTAATATTAAATATATTAAATCTAGTCAAATTGATATATATTCAGTTTTTATACTGATGATATATATATATACAGGGTGAGTCATGGGAAACGGATGTTTTTAGAACGCCCCTTGCTCTTTAAGGATAAGTGATTAAAAAGTGAGGAAGGTAATCTTTAAACCCGCCTAAGATGCCATTTAGTTTGTTGTTATTTATTTATCTTTTACGTTAAGTTTTGTACTTGTTAATCATTTCTTTTGATATCTGCACAACTGATCATTAATATATCTATTATTAGCTACACTATTCAGCGTGAGGCCAAAAATTTAGCTGCCACTTAATATTCATCTCTTTAAGAGATCAGGTCGCCCATGTGCTACCTCCACTCAAACAGGCAGAAAAATTCCCCGGACTGTTGTTACCAATCTTTTCATTTCTGATTCTGCTATAAAGCGTTCTATGGATGGATTACCTACCTCGTCGGTCTAGTGTTCGGACCATACAACGTCGATTACAGCTTGAAAGTGTCTTAAATTTCACCATCCAGCCACTAAACCTAAGGTATCAGAAAAAAACATTCGGTTGGCCTTTGCTTTGGCTCATTCAGATTGGGGGGGGGAGTTGGGGGTAGAGGAATGGTGAAAATTGCAATTTAGTGATGAAACGACAGTAATGCAATATTCAAATTTCTCACAGCATGTTCCAAGTTTTCTTCGTAGACGGCTCAACCCCCGGTATGTCAAGAATCCGATGAAAGTAATGTTCTGGAAGGAATTACTGCTTTTGGGCGGCGTGGTGTCATTTGGCCACTTCTACTCAAGGTAACAATGCGGGCTGCAAATTATTTCTAATTCTTGCAAGACAGGTTGCCGTTTTAGTTGGCGTTCCGCAATACATGTATTTTTATGCAAAATGGTGCATCATTCCATACTGCTAAAGTTGTTCTTCAATGGTTTGATGCACAGCAGTTTGATGTGATCAGAGACTGTCCCGGTTCATCCCCGAACCTGAACCCCATCGAAACGTCTGGACAATGCTGAAGATAAGAATTTTTAAGTGAGACCAACTTGTAAATATTCTATAGTATTCCCGCCAACTTGTGGATTCCATGCGTGAACGAATCCAAAGTGTTATCAGAGCTCGTGGAGGACATACAAAATATGGATCGATTATATTTCGTACTATCAGTATTTATTATGAACTGTAGACGTGTTTTTATGTTTGTGTGCCATTAGTTTGTGCTTTACATTATAATAATCATCATTATACTATGAAGAGTTTTGACGGGGACTTTATATATTGAACTTGCCTTTTGTAGACTCTGTTTAATATATTTTATGATTTATATTTTTAATGAAGGTTTTCCGGAAAAGATTTTATCCCAATACACAGACATGGTTCTCAAAGAAAATGATCATCCGCGATCTCGTCATCATTCGTCCCATTCAGGGCGAATATCATTTAGTAATGTGTCTGATAAAGGAAACTTTGAACGGGCTTTGTCTTATGATAACAACCCTAGTATGCCTGATTATAGTGTACCGGAGGAACAGCAGGCTTCTGGGAGCATTCCTCTGAAACTTTGCTGGGAGTACGCCGTGGCAATGGGAGCATTCGTCGCAGTTCTCACTTTGATTTTAACGGCATTATCAATCGGTATTGTTTGTTTTGATGAAATATATATTCCCGAATGCATCCCAAGCATAATCGTTTAATATAAATATTTTTCATATTTGTTGAAGAAAACCATTGCAATGTTATTCCTCATTATTGATAAGATAAATATTTATTACAAATCAATTGATTAATCAGAATTTTCTATTTATTCAACATTTGTCATTAATTTGAATTTTTTGTAAAAAATTAGCGCAGAAATGGCAGGTATTTTAAACTTTTTATTTTTACACTGCTATTATGTTGAATTATTTTATATTTTGAACTGATTTTTTTTCACTTAGTACAACTAAAGAATATTAAAAAACAAAAAAATTTTAGATTAACTTTTCTTCAACAAACTATGAAAAAGTACAACTATTTTGTTATGTACTCTACTTATTGTTTCTAGGTGAAAGTGCATGAGCTGTAAATTTATATTTAAGGAAAAAAATTTTGACCTTAAAGCTGATTAATTTTTGACATATTTTTCATAAACTGGGAATTTAGGAACTGATAAAAATTTTTTACAAGATTACCTAGAATGGTGCAAATATTGATACAAAACTTTGAAAGGAGAAGTTTCATCATTCTTAGTCCTTGGTGGATTATTAATATATAGAGAAAAGTTGTTAGAAATTTACGATTTCCGAGAAATTTCAAATTTCATCTTTCAGGTTTTGGAAAACATGAGCTTGCTTCTAAACATTCTCACAGTAATATAGACAGTATATTAAAATTGTATTTTATGCATGACTAATTTTAGTAAATATATTTGCTAATGTATGCATTGTACA